>JADRCD010227113.1:4831-59228 GCA_019843815.1 Montemys delectorum
CTCTCTCTCTCTCTCTCTCTCTCTCTCTCTCTCTCTCTCTCTCTCTCTCTCTCTCTCTCTGTCTCCCTCATATAACACGCACAAGTAGATTTTAGAAAGTGACTAACATTCTCTTTGTCAGTCACATGTCAACACAATATGCTTCTGCGCTCCGCTCCCTCTGGTGCCTTGGGGGCATGAAGTTCCAGACAGAGTCGCTGAGTGAGGACCAAACAGAAATCATTCCTGGGAGCGGCTCCCATAGTAAAAGCTCTGCTTCTGTGGCCTGAGGCATGGGCTCTGGCTTTAGGCCTGGAGGCACCCAGAGATCATTCACTTGGGAGACAGTGGTTTGGATACGTTCTTTAAACTCTCCTTCTCCTTTAAAAGGTGTGTCAAGAATCCTGGGCAGGGCATGCAGCCTTAGCACGCATGCGTGAAGCCCAGGTTCCATTCCCAGCATCACATAAGCCAGGCATGGTGCACACCGGAATCCCAGTCAGTGTTCAGGAGTTAGAAGCAGGAGAAACAGAAGTTCAAGGTCCATCCTTGGCTACGCAGGGAGTTCAAGGCCAGACTGGGCTGGCCAAGACCTTATCGTGCATTTATTTGGAGACTTAAATAAACCTGAGTGTAGAGTTAAGCACACAATGTCCATTTTAGACAATGCTTGGACTACTCCCTGAGCCCTGTTGCTTTGGCCGTTTTCCTCATGGGCTTGCAGGTGATGTTTCATTCGAGAAGATTTACCTGTAGTTGAAATGCATGGAGGAGCTAGACAAATGGCTCAGTGCTTAAGTGTGCACGGCTCCTACGGACGACAGGAGCTCATTCCCCATCATCCCACGGGGTAGCTCACAAGCACCTGTAATCCCAGTTCCAAGGGATAAAACACCGGCCTGTGCGGGCCTCTACACACAAGTAGTACACACGCAGACAAGCAGGCAAACGCACATACACATAAATAAAACCAGATCATTAGAGAGAGAAAAAACACCACCACTTTCAAACAAATCGCTGTTGTAGACCGCTGTGGTCACGACGGTCCTGCTCGGCTCTCCTCTGGGATCCGGGTAACTCGAGTGGCTAATGGAGCCAGTATGATTTCTTCACTCAGCACTTCAGATACAGACACCCGCACCTGCTCACATGCTCACACTTAGACTTAGTAGAAAAGAAAATACCACCCTGGACTCAAATTCCAGTGTGAGCCACAGGTGGTATCAAGTGCCAGTCTCTGACAACGGGGCATGAAAGAAATCAATGTTCTTGCCAGGGGAAGAAATGTTACCGCAGAGTGTCTATTCCAAATATTTACTCTTTTGGCTGAAATACCAGCGGGCACCAGAACTTCTGTTTGAACACTGCTTTGAGTAGAACTCGTTGAAATGACATAGAAGCTTTGCATAAGAACATTATGATTCTACTTGCAATAGATCACACCATCCACGGCAAAGAAAAGTTCACAGAGACAGAGTAATCATATCTATTTCCACATAACCAGTCCCCAAGACAGACCCTATACACAGCTTTGCTTTCCCTGTACCCCTCCCTACTCCGGTAAGACAGGGCGACCAATTAAGGTTAAGGAACATGGCTATCTGCGAGTTACAGACTTGTACTACAGCCACTCTGAAGATCAATACCTAAGTTGGAGAAAATGAAACAATTAAAACACTTTAAATTTTGCATTTACTTTTAAAGATTTATTTGTGTGTATGTGTGTGAGTGTGTATATGAGTTGGTGAGGGAGTAAGTGTGAGTGAGTGTGTGTGTGTGTGTGTGTGTGTGTGTGTGTGTAGATGCCCTTGGAGACCAGAAGGAAGTATTGTATTCCCTGGAGCTAGAGTTCCAGGTGAATTTGAGCTGCTCACTGCAGATTCTAGAAACAGAACTGGGGTCCTCTTCAAAAGCAGCAAACATTTTTAATGACTCAACCATCCCTCCAGCCTCCACTTAAAATCCCTTAAACCTACAATAAAAGCAATAAATCTTTCCACTGATAGGCAAGATCATAGTTGTAATTATTTACAATTATAATTTTCTAGATGATATTTGTCATAATGCTACCAAAGGTGATTAGGTTGTATTTTAGTCTATATTAGTTTGTGTGTGTGTGTGTGTGTGTGTGTGTGTGTGTGTGTGTGACAGATACAGAAAGGAAGGGCATGTGTGTGCATGTGACAGAGAGAAAGTAGGAGGGACTCGTGTGTGTGTGTGTGTGTGTGTGTGTGTGTGACAGATACAGAAAGGAAGGGAGTATGTGTGTGCATGTGACAAATAGGGGAAAAGATGGAGGGACTCTGAGTGTGTGTCTGTGTGTATCTGTGTGTGTGTGTGTGTGTGTGTGTGTGTGCATGTGACAGAGAGAGGGAGAGAGTGTATGTGTGGTGTGTGAGTGCATATGACAGATAGGAAATATGTATATGTGTATGTATGTGTGTGACAGAAAGAGAGGGAAGGTGTGTATAACAGAAAGGGTGGGTGTGTGTGTGTGTGTGTGTGTGTGTGTGTGTGTGTGTGTGTAGAGATAGGAAATATGTGTGTGTATATGTGTATGTAATAGAGGGAATGTGTATTTGAGAGAGAGTGAAGGGAGTGTGTGTGTTTGTTTGTTTGTGTGTGTGTGTGTACATGTATGAGGCCACATGTGTACATGTGGAGGTCAGCAATCAATGTTTAGTGTCTTCTTTGATAGTTCTCTATGTCAGTTTTTAAGACATGGTCTCTCACCAATCCTGGCACTCAGACTTCAAACTGACTGGCCCAGGGGCCCCAGGATCCTCCTGTGTCTGCCTTCTAAGCTCTTGGCATACAGGTACATGCTAGCACACCCAGCATTCTACGTGGGTACTAGGGATTGAACTGCACCCAGCAATTTACCAGTGAGCCGTCTCCCTGTCCCCTTTAGTTCTTTTTTTCTTATGATTTTTTTAAACCAACATAAGATATTCACCCTTACTTAAATACCTGCCTCCACTAACGCTGGTTCTCTCTGAGGAGTTAGTAAACAGATACAAGCACATGGAAACAAAGCTGAGGTGTCTGCGCTGCCTGACCAGGAGGCTTGAAACCATTTGATCTTGGGGCCTAGCCTGCTGAATGCTCCAAGTCATGTGTGGATACAGAACGCCTTTTATTCAAGAACTTCTAGAGAGAAGATTGCATCAACAGAAACTCGGCCACAGCTGCTGAGAGGCGGCATGAGTTGTGATCATGGGATATTACATGAAACATCTGACAGGCCTCCCCATTTCCCTGTACCCCTCCCACTAAGAGGCTCATCTTTCATAATTTTAACTGCAAAGGGAGGCTTTGCTCTTTTTACCATGCAGAGGGTGAACCTAACTGAATGTCTTCCTTTGGCTTCTTACTAACGATGGGCCCTGACGGACTGGGTTCAGTAGTGACTGTGCTGGGATGCTCTTCAAAAGCACTGAGGTAAACAAAGCTGGAGAAAGACCTCGGGGGCGGGTGTGCCAACACAACATTTGAAAGAACAGGCTACAGAGAGAAAGGACTGCTTCAGTGGCCCCTGTATCAGCCCACAGCACCCTAGATCATTGGTCATGACCACTAAAGAACTATGTGGAGAAAGCTATGACAGAATGCTCATCACCTATGCAGAAAATGAATAGCGATGACAAAAATATATTTCTGACCTATCCCTTCGGGAGCTGGTGCACCAAACAGAATGAGTCCGGCTATGACTGAGCTTCTCCACACCTGGCAGGGCTCCATTTGGCTTGCCCACCCAGCCTCCGGAGTGAGGCTGCAGCTCAGGCATGTCTTTCTCTACAAGCACTTGTGCATCTTGAGTAGTCCCGTTCTGTGGACTGAAGCTCATTATCTCAGATCTCAGGAGAAGTCTGCACTATTGGCTCAAAATACCTTAAAACTCTGACTGACCACAAGAATAACTTCTGTGTACTGTGTCCACAACACTCTCCCTTTATGTGTGTGTGTGTGGGGGGGATGGTTTTGGGAAGTAATTTTTCTCTTTGTATTAACCATTGAAATTTCACCATGACAGGTTTCTACATCATTTGCTAATTCCCTTGTCTTCAGGCAGAAAATCCTTCCATACTGTGGTGCACTTTGCAGGGCACTATACAGTCCTTCACTTTTTCGGTGCCGCTTTGGTGACACCTCTAAGACACAGCAAACACACATACACATACATATATCCTCAAACACACATACATGTGCCTACATGCACATACATTCACAAATGCACAAGTAGATATATATGCACACATACACATAAATGCACACACAAGTGCACTCATACGTTTACACACATCCACACACACTCATAAATATACACAAGCACACAAATTCACATGAATAAGTACACACACACACACACACACACATATATATATACCTGCTATACATATGGATGCATATATGCAAATTTTCACTCCATACAAACACATATATAAAGTTCATGAGCACACTCCCATATACTTGAACATACACATGTACACATACTTACTTAGCCATACATGCACATGTTCAACCATATGTACACACATGTAAGTATATGCACACACATACATAAGCACATTAACACACATGCTCACATATACACATATACTAAATATGTCCAGACATAACTTCTTTCCTCTCTCAAAATTAGTATCTTTGCTATGGAGCAGCTGAAATCCAAACTAGCCTGTCTTCCGCCAGAGGAGCAAGGAGATACGTCTAGGAAGAGAAACCTGGAATGGTAACCTGGCTCTCACCAGAAAGAGCGTGAGACTACTGCTCTTGCCTGGAGAAGGGTTTTTGTTTTGCTTTGGTTTGGTTTTTTTTTTTAAGATTTACTTATTTGATGTAGGTGAGTACACTGCAGCTGTCTTCAGACACGCCAAAAAAGGGCATCGGATCCCATTGCAGAGGGTTGCGAGCCACCATGTGGTTGCTGGGAATCGAACTCAGGACCTCTGGAAGAACAGACAGTGCTCTTAACCACTGAGTGATCTCTCCAGCCCCTCCTAGAGAAGGTTTAAATGCAGAGCCCTGGATAACTTGTAGGGTAAGATGTACAGGCTCTGCAGTGACAGACACCATTGGGTGTCTTTTAATGAAGCGCATCGTGGTTTACAAATAGAACTCCTGGGGTAGAAGATATTGACAGTTCACACAGTACCCTGGATTCCACCTTCCCCACTGGATAAAAGCTGGTATCGATGATATGAACTTCTTATACCAGGAGATGGAGGCAGGAGGACCAGGAGTTAATCGTTAAGCCTAGTGCTGGGATTTGGGTGGTGGCGGAGGTGGGGGGGCAAGGTGACCTGGCTAGATGGTTTGAAGCCAGCCTTGGCTATGTAAGATCCTACCTCAAAAAAAAAAAAAAAAAAAAAAAAACCCAGCTGGTGTTGAGAAAGGTGACTTGCCAGAGGGTAGCCTGCAGCTGTCCTGGGAACATCAAGTAGATGTCACATACAACCTTCCTGCCCCGTTAAAATATCAGACATGAAGCATGCCGTCACACACTGAAAGGGCGGGCACTGAGCCAGACCTGAGCTTTGAATAGTGACAGAAAGGGAGCCCAAATCCAGGCAGAAAAGAGGCATGGGCCACGAGGGAGAGAAGAGCAGCCTTGTGCTAATCTGGCTAACCTGACTAAGACTCCACACCGTCCTGCAAATCTGAGGCAATGATGGTGAACCAGGAGGTCCTCTGCGTCCATTGAAACCGCCCCAGCCGGGGAGTCAGCGCTGAGCTTCAGCCTTGCATATAACCAACAAGCTATAGCCAGGTCCCCTCTAACCCCTGATGCCCTTGTTGCCCCATGTGCTCTTGAACTGAGGAAAGATAGTCTATGTATTCATGTGCATGTGTGTGCTGCACGCATCTCCATGTGCAGGCACGTGTGGAGGACACAGAACACCTCCAATGTCTTCACCAGTTGCCCACCTACCTCGATTTTGACATAGCATCTCTCACTGACATGGAACATGCTGATACAGCCTACACAGGCCAGCCGGTGAGCCCTGGGGACTCTCCCGTGTCCCCCTCCCCAGTGCTGAGAGTACAAGTGTGTGGCCACCACGTTTTATGGGTGTCCTGGGAGTTGAACTCCAGTCCTTGTTCTTGCGAGGCACCTTCAGCTCCTCTCTGCTGACCAGGGAGCAAGGCAGACAGCACAGGGTCCATGAGCACGTCTGGAGGCACTGTAGAAGACCAGCATTCCGCTGAAAGGAAGGTAAGCTTGGCTACAGGGCTAAGCAGACCGTACAGCCCCTGGGCAGCTCGTGTTGTGCCATGTCAGGTAGCTGCCTAGGAAGGGAGCCTGCTAGAATGTTCTCATCACAGAAAGTGTCTCTGTGGCCAAGTGTATGAGCTCTTTTGGGTTTGTTACTTCTAAAGCAGGCAAGATTGCTTGTAGTCGAATCTAGGTGTTGGTTCTCGTTGAAGCCCTCCAAGAACACTTGCTGAGCCACAGCTTTTCCTTTCCTACATAGTATTTTGCCTGGGGGCACAAGCCAGAGTGAGAACCCTAAGCTGGTGACTGTTAACTCTCTCAAGCCAATGGATTGTATGTGTGACCTGATATGCATGCCTGAGTGAAGGAGCACGAATCTACAGGTTAACGCATGACTGTGGAGGGCACAGGTCAACCTTGGGTATCATTCCTCAGGTACTATCCACCTTGATTTTTGAGACAAGGTCTCTCTCTTACCGACTCTGAACACACACCAAGTAGGCTAGATTAGTTGGCCAGTGAGCCCAGGGACCCTCCTATCCCTACCTCTTTAATGTGATTGCAAGCATGTACCCCCATTCCTGGCTTCTCTCTCCCTTCTCCCCCTTTCTTCCTACATCCCTGTCTCTTTTTCTCATCTCTCCCTCCCTCCCTCTTTCTCCCTCTCTCTCCGTGTGTTGGTATTTGCAGATAAGCTTGGGTACCCTCCGAAGGCACAGGAGGGCACTGGAATCCCCGAAGCTAGAGCAACAGGTAATTGTGAGACACCTGGTGTGGCTACTGGAATCCAAATTTGCATCCTGGGTAAGAACAGCACCTGCTCTTCGCTGAGCCATCCCACCATCTCTCTAGCCCAGCTGAGCCATCCCACCATCTCTCTAGCCCAACGCCTGACATTTTTATTTGGGTTCTGCTTAGTAAACCCAGGTCCTCTTGCTTGCAAGGTGAGTGTTGTACTGACTGGGCCATCATTAGAGCTTAGAGATGACTACACCTAATTTCATGAATATTCTTAAACAGTGCAAAATAAAAACGCAGCTCCTGTGATATTCTGTGACACTCTAATTCGCACTCAGGGTACACTGTTGCTTTTGTAAGTGGCTTTTCAAAGGACTTTCTTTCCAAAATAATTCTGATTCTCATAATTGATCCATCCAAGCTTTAAAAGAGCTCTCTACAACAAAGATAAAATAGATCATACATTATATTGTTTTTTTTTTTTTTAAGGTTCACACATTTCCTGGTATTCTTTTAAAACAGTATTTGGTCTGGCAGAGGAAATGGACCCAGGGTCCCCTCTCTTTCATTTTTCCACCAGAGACTGATGAACTCTGCCCCCTGCATCCATGCAGGTGTTAAAGGGTCAGAGAGATGGGTGTGATACTCATCTAAAGCAGGGAGATTCTCAGAGGTGTCCAGGTGTCCTGTGCTGGGAACTGCCTGGCCGCTGTGACTGCTTCCCTTCCGCACACTGTGCTGTTCACCTTTCTATGTTACTGACTCGAGAAGAACAGGAGGTACGCCTCACCCCAAAATTGATAGGCAGCACCTCTGAACTCAGGCCCAACACCAGGACCAAAGTGCACCCTGCCTCCTGTTCCAATCCACCTGTCTTCTTTTCTTTGTTGTCTCCGGGCCAGCTCCTTCTACCTTCACTCACTGTGGTTCCATGGAAGTGTTTCAACTAACACTTTGTCCTTTAAAATTTAAAACAAAAGGCAGGCAAGATGGCTCAGCAAGCAAATGCATTTGCTGCCAAGCCTGACAGCCTGAGTTCAATCCTGAAACTGACCCCCGAAAGATGTCCTCTGACCTCTACAACACCATGACATACATACACACACGCGCACACATATATATATATATATGTGTGTGTGTGTATGTGCTTGTGTTTGTGTGTGTGTGCACACACACGAAAACCAATAAATAAAATTGATTTTTTTTTAATCTGTAGAAGTTACAGTGGGCACCATCTGGTGACAAAGACCAAACCTCCTAAATCATTTCATGAGCTTCGAGTGAAGATATTGACCATTTTTTTTGTGATGAAATGTGGAATTGGGGAGGGGAATATTTCTGTAAAAGCCATGCAAGACAAGTGGCACACAATATTATGTAACTTAACCTCATCTTTCATCATGTTTGAGACTTCTCCCAAATTTAGCCATGTCTCAGACACAGGTTTCTGCATAAGAATATTTTGTAGGCTGAACCTTTCATACCTCTGCATTTAAAACCAACCTTTTACAATGTGTAGAGGGGTTTGGAGGATCTAAAGACGCTAAAGATAAAATGCAAAGGAAAAGCTCATAAAAAATTGAAACTGAGTTAAATATGAGTTTTGAACTAGTTCCTATCTACCTGGTAATTCTCATCAAATGCTGGAGTTATTATAATTATCATCAACTTTTAAGTAAAAAGCAAAAGAAAACAGGGCTCCTTTGGGCAGAGCTTGTGGAAATAGGAACTCCCTGGAACACTCACCTCTCTCTGCTTCCCAACCGTAGACACAGACGCACCTACCACGGCTGGTGGCCCTAGGTCCTATACGAAAGCTGGCTGAGAAAATCATGGGGAGGGGAGCAAGCCAGCCAGCAACACGCCTCTGTGACTGCGTGAGCTCCTGTCTCCAGGTTCCTGCCCTGCTTGAATTCCTGCCCTGACTTCCTTTGGGGAGAGACTACGGATGTGGCCCCTTTTGCTCCCCATCATGCTTTTGGCCATGGTGTTTCATCATAGCAATCGTAACCCAACTAACACAGTCTGCATGCTCCAAATGGAATTTGATTTGATTTCAACGTCTTTTAGTCATTAACTTCTTACGGTGAAAAAAATTTCCTCTCGTGGAATTTTTTACTCTTTTTTTTTTTTTTTGGTCAGTCCTTTTGCCTATACAATATTTTGCTCTTATTTTAGGGGTGCCTAAGGACAAGTAGGAAAAAAGCACAATATATGAACTTCCAGCAGATCTGTGAGTCCTTCCAGAGTGGGCAGCTCATGAATACGTGGCTACTGAACTACCAAGAACCCTCATTGATACCAGAAACTGCTTTCTGCCCTGGTTCTCACTCTTTCTCAACTTTTCCATGAAGATTCAGAGCTCGGTAGGGAAGATGGCACAATGGATGAAGTGGTTGCCATGCAAGGAAGAGGAGCAGAGTTCCAATCTCCAGCATCCATGTAAATGTATCCCACTCCTAATTCCAGCCTTAGGATGCCTGGAACAAGCCTGCTAGCTAGGTTAACCTTATTGGCAGGCTCTGTGTTTGATCAAGAGACCCTGCCTCAGAGAGCAAGGCACAGAGCAACCAAGGAAGACTCCCCATATCAACCTCTGGTTTCTACATAGACAGGTGAACATGCACACACATGCACAGCACACTCACAGACACATGAAAAGAAGAGCCAAAGCTTGTGGACCCTCAGGCAAAAGCAATTAGAAATAATATATTTTGTAATAAGAATATGTAAAGGAATTTTATGTCAGAGTCATGGGAAATCAACAAAATATCTGAATGAGATTTCACAAACCACAAGAGATACAGTTTCTCCCTAAGATGCAAATACTAGATCCAGATATTGCCAAAATTTGAAACAGTCCAACATTTGGGATACTCCCAACAGTGAAAATCTCCTTTTTGTAAAAGAAAAAAAAAACCATTGATTTCATGTTGAGAATGTTCTGGATAAGAAAATACATAATATTTTGCTAAAAGGCAGCAGTACTTTATTTTAATGATATGACCTAGATTTTAAAATGTTCTGTCTACAAGATCTATGCATGTGCCAGGATCTTAGACTATAGCTTATCTCCCTTCTTCTCTTAGGGGCCATATTGATTTCAGTGGGAGAGACTGAACTATGTTACTGAACGATGAACCTCATTACACATCATCCAGATCTCCCAGTTTTACAGAATGTTCTTTTAAAGGAGAATTATAAAAACTTGAAAGCAGGGGACTGTCAAATGTTGCATAGCACTCTTTCTTGCGTGCCTGTGCAGGTGAGTGCACAGGTACGCATGTGCATGCGTGTGTGCAGGTGCACATGTGTGCATGCATGTCCAGTTCGGAGCACAACCTCTTCTGTCTCTCCTCAGATGCCATCCACCCTGGTTTTTTGAGAACTAGTCTCTCCCCAGCCTGGAGCTCACAGAGTATGCTAAGCCAACTGACAGGTGAGTCTTGGGTATCCTCCCGTCTCTGCCTCCCTAGTATTGGCATTACATATAAAACCCCACCTGCAGCTTTTTGACAGAGCTTCTGATGCTAGGACTTGGGACCTCATGCATGTATTCCAGCACTTTACAGACGGAACCATCACTTGGCTTGCAAAGCACAGTCTCCATTTCCGGGCCCAAGCACCTGGCCACTATAAGAAATTCCTTTTTCCTTTAGGCATGTGCACTGCAAGTTCTGGCAACACATCTCCTCCTAGGCAGTCCATGGAGCCCAGCAGAGAGTTATCACCAGGTATAGAAGAGGAACCTCACAGACATGCTCAAAAGATCGAAATCCGGCCTCTCAGGCCGACCCAGCCCAGCAGAGAGTTATCACCAGGTATAGAAGAGGAACCTCACAGACATGTTCAAAAGATCGAAATTTGGCCTCTTGGGACAACACAGGCCAAACTGAACACCTCCCAAATACCCAAACAACCTTTGAAGATTAGAAATTTAAAGGCTTGTTTGTTCAGTCCAAGCCTGCCCGTAGTCTTCAGGCTAACATTCCAAACTCCATTACCTAAGCCTCAGGTAACATCTCCTTGTGTTATTTTATAATCTCAACCATTAGTTTTGAATACATTCCAATGCATCCATCAAGCTCAGGAGCTGATCCTTGCTGAACACGATTATTCTCAGTATAATTGGACTCATCCAATAGAGAGGGAGAGGATAACCTCCCTCATTCCATTAATGTAGCCTCTGGTAATGCTGCCCCTCTAGGAGACAGCCAAATTAGGATTAGTGTAAAAACAAAAATCCTTCTGATGCTATGGATTTCAAAATATGCCAGACTTTGTTTAAAATATACTTTTAAATTACATTTATGCTTTAGCTAAAACTTTGTGTACGGGGATATGTGCATATATGTATGTGCAAGTATGTGTGTAAGTGAACACTGTGCAGGAGAACAGAGAAGGATGTCTAGTGTCTCATTCTAACATTATCTGCCTTATGCCTTTACGACAAGGTCTCTCTCACTGGCCTGGAACTCACCATTTTATCTAGACTGACTGGCCAGTGAGCCCTCATGACCTCTCTGTCTTCACACCCCCAGGGCTAGGATGACAAGGGTATGTCTGACCCGCTCAAAATTTCACGTGGGTTCTGGGGCCTGACAGCAGCTGTCGGGAAAGAACCACCCGAGTACCACAGGCAGAATGTGCGCTTGCTCCCTTCCCCATGCCTCTGCTCGAGAGCTGCATTGCCTGACCCTGCACGAAGCCTATCGATGAGCCTTCAGGGTAGACTACCGCTGGTCTGTTACCAGAGAGAAAACATGAAGTAAATTCACATAGTTTAAAGACATTTTCGCAAGGACAATGTTGACACATGTGCAAGTGTATGAGCACACATGTGTGCGTACATGTGTGGACAGGCATTCCTGCATAGGGAGACTAGAAGAGGAATCTGGCTGTTGTTTATCCTTCTTTACATGCTATCCACTTTGGGGTGGACTTGCCTGGGGCTCACAGGTTAGGCTAGAGCAGCTAGCCAATGAGCCCTGGGGATCCCATATTTCCATGTCTGAAATGCTTTGATTGCAATGTGCAAGTACACTGCCATGCCTGGCTTTTTTGTAGGCGCTGGGGGTCAAACTCAGGTCCCCGGGCTTGCCATACAAGCACTTCACTGACTGAGCTGACTCTCCACGCCAAAGGAAAAAGTTTTCACGCATTTCTCCACCCAGTGTGCCCTTTTCCTTCTTTCCATGGTCTTCTGTGCAGTCCTCATCTTGATTTTTAACTTAAATGACTGACGTCGCACTGGGTCGATGTATCCTTGAAGTGCATTCTAAGCAGACTGTTCAACAGGACAAGGGACACTCCCCAGTGCAGGAAAGCCTGCCATCAGCACAAGGGCCATGGATCTGAACTTCTTTTTCATTAGCAGCTCTCCTTAAGCCCAAAGCAAGTTCACCATGTCTTACCACGCCGTGGGCTGCATATCACGTTGCACAGAACAGAAGGCCAGCATTGCAGTGAGCTGGCTGGGGATGTCATCATGTGCAGGTGTCTGAGAGCTTACGTTCTAGGAGCACAGAGTATCCTCTCCAGCAATCAAGTATTTTCTGCAGCTATGTGAGGTGCCCATCTCTAGTTGAACATTTCCCTGGAAGGCCACGCCACATATGGCCATGTAGCAATGACTCCAAGGTGCCCAACACTTCTGTGCATGCGTGCGTGTGTGTGTGCGTGTGTGCATGTGTGTGTGTGTGTTTGTGTGTTTGTGTGTGTGTTTGTGTGTGTGTGCATGTGTGAGTGTGTGTGTGTGTGTGTGTGTGTGTGTGTGTGTGTGTGTTCATCATGAGCACGTGAGTGTAGTACCCAAGTATGCCAGGAGTGAGTGTCATATCCCTTAGGACTAGAATTATATGTATTTTTAAGCTTCCTGGCCGGGATGCTGAGAACTGAACTAGGATCCTCTGGAAAAACAAGAGGAACCCCTAACCACGGAGCCACCTCCCCACACCTCTCCTCTTCTACCAACGTGACACATCACCTTTACTGAGAATATATCATATCAATTTGATTTTAGCTAACTTGGGCATGATGATGCCAGATGCCCACCTAGCTCAGACACTCAGGCTGGAGAGTTCCTAGGTGGCTTCCAACTTCACCTCTCGTCCCCCTGCACGGTTTACCAACCAATATGGGGCTCAAGCATCGCTGAGGACAAGGCTCTTCAACCCAGGGATGACGGTCAACATTTCTTGCTGATGCAATGTTCATGTGAAATGCCCCTTCCCCATAGGCTCATGTATTGGAACACTTAGTCTCCAGATGGTAGGGATGATTTTGAAGGTTCCAGGATATTTTTTTGTGCATGTTTTTTGAGACAAGGTATCTCTGGGTAGTCTTATCTGTCCTAAAACTCACCCTGTAGACCAGGCGAGCCTCAAACTCAGAATCTTCTGGTGGTGAAAGTTGCTGGAGGAAGACGGTCACTTGAAATGGGCCTTAAGGTGTATGTATGGCCAAGCCACACTACATGTCCACACTCTGATGCAATGTGACCAACTGGCCCCTGCTTCTGCCTCAATCCTTCCCAGCAATGATGGATTTGCTATGATGGACTGCATACCTTCTTAAGCTGTGAGCCAAAATAAACCTTTTTTCTTCTTGCTGCCTCCACCGGGTCACTACAATGAAAGAATCAATTTAATTTCTATGTGTGCAGGTCTGCATGTACATTGCCATGTGTGTGTGTGTACCTGTGGATACACGTGCATGTGTGTGGATGGCAAAGGTCAACCTCAGTCATCTCTTGTCAGGTACAAGTGAATCTCAGATTTGAACAGACATGAGAACAACCTGGAAGGCCTGTGCCCAGCACAGGGTTATAGATTCAAAAACACCTCTGACTTCCAAACAAGTATTTGGTACAAATTATACCCCAATATGCACAGGATCCTGATCAACATTACATGTGTTAACTGACTTAAGGCAGCATAGGGCTGGCAAAATGGTTCGGTTGGTAAAGAGCTTGCTGAACAAGCATGAAGACCTGAGTGTGATTCCTCAGAACCCAGTTAAAACCAAGGTGTGGTGGCATGTTCACCTGGAATCGCAGTACTGAAAAAAGAGGGATGGGCGGATCCTGGTTCAGTGAAAAACCATGCCCTGCCTCAAGATATAAACTGTGAGTGATGAAGGAAGATATCTAACATCAACTTCTGGCCTATGTGTACATACACACACACACACACACACACACACACACACACACACACACACCATGGGCTGGGGGGCTGTGAAGGCGAGGACTTCAGGGTCCTGGAGACCTCCCTCTTAGCATTGTTAACTCTTGATATGTACATCTCTGTTCATCATTGTTCACACTGAGCCAGGCCACATCTACTGGGCGCTCACGTTGCCATGTTTTGTGTACTTAAGCCCCTCTCGGCCCAAGAGGGAATTGCTTAGCTCTTCACAGTCTACTTTCTGCAGAAACTGAAGTGCTGTTAACATGGCTGAGATTTTTTAAATAATCAGACCTGTCATACCGGTGAGGCCCAACTATATAAACATCTATGCACTCTAGACGTGTACAGGAAGAACTCAAGGTCGTCTGGATAAAGGTAAGTGGACCTACACACTCGGAAGGATTTCATTGTCCCCCCAACTTCTTTGAAGGTCTCTGGAGACATGGGAATTGAAACTTGGGTTGCCACACCTGTGCTGCAGACTCTTAGCCCTCCAGAAAAGTCTTTGTAGAAATTGCAAAAAGAGAAAAGTCTACAATTTTGGCATGATCATGCCATCTGGAAAATAGTGATCTACTGAAAAACCTAAGCTGACTCCTGTCACTACCAACAAGGCTTCTTCCCCAGTCCAAGGCTGGAGATCAACAGGGTGTTGTGATATTAACTTATGCCTTTGTTTTCTACCTTCTATCAGAGTTTATTTAGCCTTGTACGGTTCTTTAAATTTTCACCCTTACGTTTTCTTCCATGAATAGACATTGTACATTGAGCAAAGACCCTCAGAGTGTTCCAGTCCTCACTCTTATTATACCCCCTGCCCTTCTCAACAATTTAATTTTTCCTTTCATGTCTTCAATATACGCATATAATTCTATGTACCTATATACCATCCAGGAACCGCAAATGAGAGGGAAGATACGATGTCTGTCTTTCTGAGACTGGTTTAATTCATTTAACATGGCTATCTCAGGTTACATTCATGTTCTTACCAAAAACGTGACTTCTATTTCAATGTTCTATTGCTGTGAAGAGACACCATAATCAAAGTAACTCTTTTAAAGAAAAAATAATTAATTAGGGTTGGCTTACAGGTCAGAAGTTTAGTCCATTTTCATCATGGTGCAATGCACGGCAGCACACGGGCAGGCAGTTGGAAAAGCAGCTAAAAGCTCTGCATCCAGATCCACAGTCAGCAAGAAGAGAGAGGCACACTGGGCTTGGCTTGGGCTTTTGAAATCTCAAAGCCCATCCCCAGTGACACACTTTCTCCAATGGTGTCACACACCCCTAATCCTTCACAAGCAGTGCTACCCCCTGATGACCAAGCATCTATGGGGGCCCATTCTTATTCAAGCCCCCACAACTTCCTTCTACTTTATGGCTTAACGAAATTCCACAGTTCCTGATCTGTTTCCCTGGCTGGCTCCACAGCCTAGCTACTATGAACAGAGAACAGTGCTGCAGTGAACTCTGCTTGTGAGAACGGTGTGGATTTTCAGCACTGCCCCAAATTAGGCATCCTATACTTTTACCCCATGCACTCCAACTATCGTGCCTATTGTTTATGTCCCACCCAAGAAAATAATCATTTCTAGAATGTTCTATTACTCTGCTGCCATTTGATGAAATCTGAAATCCATTTCTCCCTTCTGCTTTCAATTTTCTCTCTACTCATTCTGACCAGAAGTTAAGACTTCTTCAATGCCTAGAGTCTTCTATGATTATTTTATTAAAAAAAACAAAACAAGAATACAAAATAGAATGAGAAGATAAGAACCTTCACAGGAAAAAAAAAAACCAGTCCTGTACTTTGAGAAACAAAGAGAAAAATAGGGCTTGACACTCTTTCATGTGTGAGAGAAAGTTCCTAGCAAAAGGCAGCTGCTAAGATTTCATATTCATCATGGTTAAAAATCAATCAAAGCTAAAACACACCGTAACTTCTTTCTTTAAAACCACAGAAGCTAAGGAGTCCTGGCACCGACCAGATCAAACCACACCTAGTAAACCACCTGGGCCTCGTTTACCCTGGGTGCTGGCACCCTAATATTTTGCTTGTTCCTTTGCATATCTACTGTACCAAGAGCAGTGACAATACCCCTTCATGATTCCACATGAAGACTCACCTTACACCAAAAACGAAGGGTCTGTCCTGTGCCAGAGCCTGAGAGTTCCCGGATGAATTTCCTTACCCCTTTTAAGGCTTTACAACAGTGGTTCTCAACCTGTAGGGTCGTGACCCCTTTGGCAACACTCCAGAAATATTTACATTATGATTCACAAGAGTAGCAAAACTACAGTTATGAAGTAGCAATGAAAATAATTTTTCGGGGGGTGGGGTCACCACAGCATGAGGAACTGTATTAAGGGTTGCAGCGTTAGGAAGCTGAGAAGCACTGCCGTATAGGGGTCGCACAAGCAGAAAGGTCATGCCCCCATCTCCTTTCAGGAAATGGAGGAGACAGAGCAGAAGCAACAGGGACTACCACAGTGCAGCTCCTGAGATTACTCCTGTAGGTACTTTTATACCTTCCTTTCCTCTTTTTTCTTCTTCCGGTCTAGACAGCCTGCCTGAAGCAACAGGGAAGTAGTTTACAGTGTGGAATGATAGGAGGGCTGGGGAGACAGCTCAGTAGGTGAAGTGCTGACATGCAAGCGTAAGGACCCGAATTCAATCCCCAGGTCCCACATCAAAGAACTCATGTGTGAGGGTGCACGCTCACAACTGCAGGGCTGCGGAAGCAGAGATGGGTGGAGTCCTGGGAGTCTCTGGCCAGCCAGCCTAGCCTATTTGGCAAGTTCTACGTTAGTGAAACTTTCTCAAAAAAAAATAAAATAAAATAAAACAAGGTGGACAAATCCGAGGAACGGCACCTAAGGTGCCTCTAATTTCCATATATATGTGCACACATGTGTATACATATATACATGTGCACACATGTATGTGCATATCTTCACATATATGCACACATATGCAAACGGACATGCATGCATACCCACACTGAGAAGAATGGTAAGAAAGAAGATATAAAAATTGTAGCTGCCTGATGACACCCAAGGCCACAATTACTGTCATCCCACAGAACTTCTGTTACACAGAAGAAGAGCCAGTCCTCTGCATACACAGACCACGGTATCTTATGCCTCTTGATTGAAGGACTGTGCAGCCTCTAACTGATAGAATAAATAGCTTGGATATTCTAAAACTGGAATATAGAGGCTGATCACAAATAGGAAATACACCAGTCTCAAACTGTTTCCTTCTTTTCTGAGCACAGACTCTATAAAGCAAACACAATTTCACAACTGGATTAGTTTATTTTATTTATTTATTTTTTTAACAGAAGTGCATTATTTCTGGGAAATACTGGCCAAAATGGGAGTGAGATTTAGTGGTCACTGCAGATGGTAATCTACATATTTGACCACAGCGCTTTCAATGGCCAAATAGAAAGTCAATGGGACAGTTGGGTACGTTGCTAGTGGAATAAGATATTTATATCGCAATTCCTGTGAGGCCTCAGCAGTGGCTTTTCTGGCTCCCCAGTGAGGAGTTGTTTCCCTAGGCAGCACTTGTAGGAGGGCCATACTCAGGCAAAAAAAAAAAAAAAAAAAAAAGATGCTTGGTCAGGACCTAGGTGCATCCCGTTTCATAGAAAAGTGGGGGGGCCTGGCTTCCACTGGGGGTGATGAGAATGTAGTCTCCATCAGACACAGTGTTCCTATGGGACCTGCCTGGTGCTAGAGACAACTGGATTAAATTGTTTCCGATGGCCTTATCAGGGCTACAATCACCATGACCTTTACTAACCCCGACTAGTCATCTATCGATTCTGTACGCACGTGGACAGTACTGTAAGATAACAGCTTCCAGGGTCTGTAAAGCCAAAGATACAATATGACCTTCAGGAGTCCCTTCTCTCTCGGTGAGATACTAAATCCCACCACTAAGGGTAATTTCCATTTGATGTTTCTGGAACAATACCCACAGAAATAGCTGTGCTGTATCCAAGGTAGAATAGCAACGCAGCTTCCCTCCACCCGGATTAGCATGGAATGCTCTAGAGAGATTCTAGATCTCGGGCTAGGGAGATGGTTCAGTTGATAAAATACTTGCTGCACACGCCCAAGGATCTGAATTTGGATCCTCAACATTTATTTGTTGTGGTGAGTATATGTGGATTTGACATATGTATGTGTGCTTTACAAGCATGCGTGTGTGGACGTGTGTGTCTGTGCACTCAGAGGCCAGCAGGAGGTACAGGTTTCCTTCTTTACTCCCCAGAGACAGCAGCACAGGGGATACAGGTCGGAGTGGCCAACCCTGGCTTTCTGCATGGGTGCCGGCATCAGAACTGAGTTCCTCACGCTTGCACGGCAAATGTTCTTACTCACTAAGCCATCTGCATCCTCCACCTAAGTTTAAAAGTCATCTCCTAAGCATCAAGTACAAGTTAAGAATGTGAGGAACAGATGTATTGAGCATCCAGATGTTGCAGATGTGCAAAGTCAGTTAAAGATTTGGAGAAGACCACAGGATCAAGGCCATTCAACAAAAACAGCTGGAGACTGGCATGCTGTCCCATGGCATGCCCTTGCCTTCTAAATCTACAATGTGACAGAGGGCTTTGGTTAAAAAAATAATTTTTTAAAGGTTTATTTATTATATGTAAGTACACTATAGCTCCAGAAGAGGGAGTCAGATCTCTTTATGGATGGTTGTGAGCCACCATGTGGTTGCCAGGATTTGAACTCAGGACCTTTGGAAGAACAGTTGGTGCTCTTAACCACTGAGCCATCTCTCCAGCCTCTAAAAAAAAAAAAAAAAAAAAAAAAAGCCAAGTAGTAGTGGCACACGCCTTCAATCCCAGAGCTTGGAAGGCAGAGGTAGGCAGATTTCTGAGTTTGAGGCCAGCCTGGTCTACAGAGTGAGTTCCAGGACAGCCAGGGCTACACAGAGAAACCCTGCTTCAAAAAATAAATAAATAAATAAAAATTACAACAGAGGAAAAAAACTCATAAGAAGTAAAATGAAGGAACTTTTATTGTTAAGATTGGTGGGTCAATGTAAATGGATATAGAAAAGGGGTCTCAGAACTCAAGAACGCGGAGTTCCTTGATGTCATCAGGTTGACATCTGGAAATAAATGATCTCCGCACAGAGGGACATCAGGAAAATCAATAAATCTTTCAAATGGGAGCTAGGGAAATGGCTTGGTTGGTAAAGTACTTGTCTTGCAAGTACAAGGGCCTGGGTTCCATGCACAGAGCCCCCATGAGAAAATCTGGGAATAATGGCATATACTTGCAATCCTGGCACTGGGGAGGGAAACATTGATGGATCCGTGGAGCTCACTGGCCATCCAGCCTTGCCTATGAGCCAGTTTCAGGCCAATAAGAAACCCTATGTCAAAAAGTATGGTAGGTGGTACCTGAAGAACAATACCTGAGGTTGACTTCCATATGCATATGCACTGCACACATAAGAAACATACATGTATACACACACACACACACACACACCTCACACATGTACTACACATGACTGATAGGAACCTTCCTTACTAGGAGACCCTGAGGTCACTGCCTTGTGAAATCTGAGACTATGTCACATGAACACTTGCATACTCAGGCACACATACGGGCTTTAACATACATGCGTGCATGTGTACACATGAGCACTTGCACACTCTAGGGCACATGTGGGAGCACACACGTACATATATCTACAAACACACATACACACAGCACATACCGCACTCCAGCAAAAAATAATTTAATATGATTATAAAATAATTTAATAATATTTTAATTAGGAATAGAGTCAGTAAGAAGGTTTGGAAAAAAAGAGCTATTCATAACTGACAGTCAGTCTCATGATTTTTGAACTGTCCTCTGTCTGAGTAAGAGCCCTCTAACGACTTTTTTCCCTTCCAACACTAACCAGAAAATTAGCCCACATGTATTTAACCACCCAATATGGTTCTGTTCTTAGCTACACGCTTTGCTATCCGACAGAGCCCTAAATCGCTCACTTAGCGAACGGATCACAGGAAAGCTGAAATACACTCATTAATGAATCATTGTATCGCCTGAGGTCTGCTCAGAGCTACCTGATTTCAGAATTAATGATGGAATAAATCTTAAAAGGGAGACTAACATAATTTAATTCTATGCATATTACCAATTTGAGCAATATATTCTTACCCTGGTTTTGCCATAAATATCTTATTACTACTAAGTACCCAGGGGGATAGAAAATATTCTACCAATATACTTCGTATTATGAACTTAAATGGAATTAAATTTTAATTTGCACTTTTTAGGATAGAATAATTGTAGCACATTTACAAGAATGACAGTTAACATGAGGAGAGATGTCTGAAACACAAGTCGGGGAGGGGGGAAAGTCATTTAACTTCTAACTAGAACCGCCATGCACAAACCACAAACTATTAATACATAAAATATTTTTTCTTTAAGCAACAGAATTGAAACCCAAATAAGTTAATAATAGCTGAGAGATGTAATCTTGAGAAAAACATGACTTTTTTGTTATAGAGGAAAATACTCTCTTGCAGGTATGTTTATTCTCAGAAAAAATATTTTATAAAAAAATTACTAAAATTGAAGGTAACAACCAAAATTTCATAAATAAGTAAAATACAGAATACAAAGTATTTATGCTACTGTAAGGTGTTGTTGGCTTTTTTTTTTTTTAAGAGAAAACGTCTTTTCTTTTGATGTAATAAAAATGGGCTGTATTAAAAGGTGCTTTGTCTAATATTGTCTAATATTTGGCTGTGGGTCTTTGCACCTGTTTCCATCAGATCCTGATGTGAAACCTCTCTCTATGAATATAGCAAACTGTCATTAGGAATCATTTCATTGACTTATTTTTTCCATTTGTGTTTCGTTGCATCCTGAGTCTCTGGGCTATCCAGCCCCTAGCTCCTGGCCCTCTGGGCAGTGTCAGAGGTGCGCTCTCTTACAGCATGGGTCTTAGGCTGGACCCGTCATTGGCTGGCTACTCACACAATTTCTGCCACCTTTACCCTAACACATCAGGTAGACAGGAATAACTGTAGGACAAAGGTTTTGTGGCTGGGTTGATGTCCCAATCCCTCCACTGGAAGTCTTGCCTGGTTCTAGGAGATGGTGGGTTCAGGCTTCATATTCCCTATTGCTAGGAGTTTTAGCTAGGGTCACCCTCACGGATTCTGTGGAGTTTCCATTGCACTAGATTTCTAGCTCATCCCAGAAATGCCCCCTGTCTCCCAATGTCTCTCCCAATACTCTCTCCCTCCATCCTCCCCACACTTGATCCCTCCTGTTCCCATCCTGATCTCTACACTATCCAGTCCCTTCTCCCAATACCTGCAGTGTCTACTTTGTTCCCCCTTCTCAGTAAGATTCACACCCTCCCTCCCTGGAGCCCACTTTGTTACTTAATTTCTTTGGGGGATTGTAGCCTGGTTATTCTTTACTTCATGGCTAATAGCCACTTGTGAGTACATACCATGCCCATACCATGATCTTTCTTGGTCTGGGTTATCTTACTTGCAGAGCTTGGGGAATCCCACAGAAGAGGAGGAGGACAAATTATAGGAGCCAGAGGGTCAAGGACACCACAAGCAAACCCACAAAATCAACTAATCCGAGCCCATAGTGGCTCACAGAGACCCAACTGCCAACTAGGAGCCTGAATGGGATTGACCTAAGTCCTACACACATGTGTTCCAGTTGTGTAGCTTTGTCGTCTTATGAGACTCCTAACAGTGGGGGCAGGAGCTGTCTCTGACTCTGTTACATGCATTTAGGACCCTTTCCCCACTTCTGGGTTCCCTTCTTTACTTAATAGAAGAGGAAGGGCCTAGTTTAATTGAAAGTTGATATGTCATGGCTGGTTGATAGCCATTAAGACTGGCCCTTTTCTGAAGAGGAACACAAGGAGGAGTGGATGGATTTGGAGGAGAGGGGAGATGGAGGAAAGGGATGAAAAGGAGAAGAAGTGTAAACTGTGGTCTGACTCTGCTATTTCCTTTCTCATCTATGGGCTATATTTTCCTTTGTGCTTTGTGATTTTGTTGCTGCTGCTGTTGTTGTGAATAAGTATTCTTGTTCTGGTAGAATATATGGCTCACCTCCTACAAGCAAACAATTTTGTCCTCAAGTCTTGAGCCCTGCACTGGAGCTGAATTTTTTTTTTTCAAAGAAGCAAGATTGCTTTTAGCTCTCCAATTTTTTTAATTAAATTATTGTTTCAGGTCAGTCCCCAAGGACATGCGCTCTATCTAGTCTGTTTCTTGGTGGATCCAACACCAACTATTTTCGTTCTGAGACTGTAGTCCTTTTGGGAAGTGATCTTGAGTGGCCTCTGGATCTGATCTCAATTCATATCCCAATCTGCAGGTATCAGAGAAGACACATAGCAGACTGGTAGAAAGCTTTACATGTCTTGGGACCTGTCTATCTCTTGAGTTCTTGCAACGTAATCTTCGCCCTTTACAGATTCCTTGAATTCAAACGTCATTTGACACAACAGCCATGAAATTTATTTAAGAGGGATCACCTAACCTGAGCCCACAGGGCTCACAGAAACTGACTCGCCAACCAAAGAGCATTCATGGGCTGGACCCAGGCCCCCTACACATATGTAGCAGATATGCAGCTTGGTCTTCATGTGGGTCCCCAAGCCATTGGAGCGGGGTTGTCTCTGACTTTCTTGCCCGTCTTTAGATCCCTTTCCCCTGGCTGGGAAAGAATGTGGGAGAGAATGATGTGACTTGGATACAGCAGGCTGATGTGCCATGGGGATGGGGAGCCAGAGAGGAGGGAGAACAGGGGTGGGACTGGGAGAAGTGGGGGAGGGAGGATATAGAATTATTGAAAAAAAAAGAGAGAGAGATAATAAAAGGCTTGAGCAGTAGAATCACTAACTGAGGCTTTCCATCACAAGTCTTAGATGTTTCTATGGCTGTTAAAGCCCCCCTCCTCCTTGCATCCCTTCTTAAAATGTGCAGGACTTGCCCACCTGACACTCGGAGGCCACAGTGTTTTCTCAAGTCTCCTGCTACTGTCTCCCACTTCCCTATCCCTGACCATGGCATCGGCTTTCCTCTATGCTCTTGACTCTTCCAGGTGCCTCCGGATCTTTTCTTTCTCAAGCACACAGCAATCATCTCTCCCCCTAATGGAGCAGTTAAGACAGTACACTCTTTACTGTGCCCCTCTCGCATACAACCACTACACCAAGAGCATAGTCCAGGGTAGCACTAAACTAATTACGGAACCGAGGACGATGCTAAACTTCTGATTCTCCTGCCTCTTCCTCCTGAGGGCTGAGTCTATCCGACTAGCCACCGCGTCCACTTTATGCGAGTCTAGGAACTGAATGTGGGCTTTGTTCACATTAGGCAGCACTGTGCCAAGAAGCCGAAGCCCCAGCCCCAGTCCTCAGAACTCTTCATCTACAGTAAGGGGAGTTCCATGAACTTCTTAACCACTTCGGTGATCTATAATGAGACAGGAATAGAGTTCTTCAAGCACTATTACCAGTTGGGAGTAAGAGAGAGAGAGTAACCTCATGCGGTCATTTCCAACCCTTTTCTAATATCCTCCAAAGAGCCTTTCCTGCTGCTGGCCTTCTCTTATTGGTTTGCCTTCTGAGCAGTCCATTGCCAATGCTGACTTCACCAAATATCTTTCTTGTACCTCCATCTGCATTTTATGTGAACTCAGGAGCGATAACTCGCTAGCATCCACGGCGAGCCACAGGCCTGCAGCGTTTATTGCCCCCCTGCTCTGCTTAAGGTTTCTGACTTGGTACCATATATTATTAATAGTCACTGTGTGCAATAAAAGAAAATTAAGTGTTTGTTTTGTTCAGGTTTCCACCACTTTACCTACAACCCTTTTCCATTTCATTTGCACATGAATGAGCATTTGTCCCATTTTTTTTTTAAGATGCAAATTGAGTTTTCACTTTGCTAATCATATGGTTTCCTTTCTGGGAGCTTCCCTGGCTGGTTTCACTGCCACTCCAAAGGAAGAATGTGGATTACAGGAAATGAAGGAATAGCCACGAGCTTCTTCTCCATCTTTTTTGTCATTCACTAATTGATGATTTTGCAGAGAAATTATCTTTGACATTTCAGTGGTCCTCCAAGTGTCCCTTTAAAATTCCAGGACTTTCATGGTACAATTTTTAGCTGAAGTCCAAGGTCTATTTTCAAATAATTGTCTAATAAATAGTTGGGAACAACTGCCAGGGATTATGTCATCAAAGGCAAGAGATGTCCAGGAAACAAAGCCGAGCAGGCCCGAGTACCAGCATGGGAAGAGCCTCACCTCTCCATTTGAGATGCCATTACCCAAGATCCACATGATGGTTCATTCTAGGGTTTCTGCTCTCTCTCTAACCATCACAGTGACGTCCTTTAAATGAAGTGTTCTCTCTGTCTTGAAAAGACCAATTAATATTTCACATGGCAAGAACGCCTTTATTCCTGAGTGGGATATTTCTAACTTGATTTATAGGTTGATGTTTAAATGTGTAAAAGCTTTTGTAAGGCAGGTTTTCAATCGATTAAGGAATCTAGTTTCCCCCGAGTCTTTCTTTTTGCATCAGATATTACCTCTGAAAGCTTACTTCCCAAGATTTATAATCCAATCTCTGCTGCATGTTACCCATACATCTCAGCGTGTGCCCCGCTGGACCAAGTTTGGGGGATTTTAGACCTGTATTAAACATGTGGGGTGACTTTGAATGGCACCTGTGAGCTTTTATTTTCTAGCTTCCCATCATGGGGCTCTGGGTCACAGGAGACCTCAGCCTGTTCACCTGGCCATAAATATGAGAGCTCTGGAGCTCCAGAAATCTCACAGCTTCAACCAACAAATTACTGTGAATAGAAAACGAGGCAAGGTTCAATAAAAAAAAAAAACTCCATGAAATTAACTAAGGTTAAATCCAAGGCAGATGACGCACAAAGATGTGGAATACCTTTTGTGGAATACCTGAGCATCTGAACTAGTCCTCCTGACTCTGCCTCATCTCTTCTGTTGAGATAGGAGAGGAAGATGGGAAATTATGGAGCCATGAGAAGGGAAAGGCGAGCCTCAGTCCAGAGTCTGGATGTAGCCTCTCACCAGCTCAGAATCAAGAAGTCCAGCACAATTAACATTTGACTAAGGCCTTTGTCCAGTCCCAGCTGTAAACATCCATTTGTTTTCCAGAACTCTCCCCAGAAGAGTACTAGAAACAACCTCAGTTGTTCTAAGTACAAACAACCCTGGTGGTTCCTGGTTTTAGCAGAGTAGTAACATCATCCAAGGTACTTCCAGAGTCAAAGTAAAATCAAAAAAAAAAAAAAAAAGGAGGTTTTTTTTTTTCCTTACCAACTCTTTTAAGATGTAACTTGAGAGTCACCAAAGTGGTCTGTGTAGCTACTGTGGAGACACTTCACTGAGGTTCTCCCTCGAGGAGCCTGTTACCCACACTGAGATACGTCTTCCTCTTCCCCAATTATCTTCTCTTAACTCCAGTGTTTAAAAATCTGTTAAAAATTGTCTTTTAATCCACCTTATTGCTTCGAAATATCGTTCCATGTGTCTTTCTGTGATGTTGGTTGTGGCATGCACATGCATGCTCTCGAGCATTCTGTGTTCTTTTCCTGAGCTTCTTTTCTACATGTAATAAACCCCAGCTCTACTTCCTATTGGGCCATCCTCAATTTCTTTCCTATGTCAAGGCTAAGGATCCAATTTTGCCTGACTTGAGATCCCCAAAGGCTTAAGGCAACATCTCAGAGTACTGAGGGAAACAACCCAGAGCTGTGACCGCAGGCCTTACTCCATCATTTCCTCTCTCTGACAATTTGTTAACGTTCATATAGAAGCAATTAGTTCAACTAAACTACTTGCATGGATAGTCCCAACACAGAGAAGCTCAAAGGTAGAAATTAGCTACCCTAGCTCCCTCCCTCTCCCCCTCTCTTTATGTGTGTGTCTGTGTGTGTGTGTATGTGTGAGAGAGAGAGAGAAAGAGAGAGAGCGAGAGAGATGCATGTACATGTGATGTGTGTATTTGAGAGGTATATGTGTGTGAGAGATACATGTACATGTGATGTGTGTATTTGAGAGGTATGTGTGTGTATGTAAGAGATACATGTACATGTGATGTGTGTATCTGACAGTTGCATGTACATGTGTGTGTCTGTGTGTGTATATGAGAGAGATGCATGTACATGTGATGTGTGTTATGAGAGAGAGGTACATGTAGATGTGTGTGTGTGTAAGAGAGAGATGTGCATGTACACATGTGTGTGAGGAAGTGGTTCATGTCCATGTGTAGGGAACAGATGACAATGCTGGGTACCCTCCCTTATCATTCTTATTCCTTAGACACAGAGCGTCTCCCTGTAGCCAAGCCAAGCTGAGAAGCAGCAAGCCCATCGCTGCCCTGATCTTTGTCCATCCAATCCTGGGTCACAGCTGCACATGAGCATGCCTAGTATTTAAATGGATCTGAATGCAGATTCTCATGCTTGCTCAGCAAGCACTCTTTCCCACAACCCCATCTCCCCAGCCCCGGTCTTATGTTTTATTTATTCTTATTTTCTAATGATGTACATCTGGAAAAAAATCCATTAAAGGAGGCCTTTAATCCCAGCACTTGGGAGGCAGAGGCAAGCAGATTTCTGAGTTCGAGGCCAGCCTGGTCTACAGTGTGAGTTCTAGGACAGACAGGGCTACACAGAGAAACTCCGTCTCACAAAAACAAAAAACAAAACAAAAAAATGTTAAAGGAGAATTTACAGAAGGACAAAATGGAGACAGGTTCCAAATACAGTGTTTCATTCCAAACATCAGAACTTGTCTGGAATGACTTCCTCAGTGACATGTAAGATAAATGGCTGTCATGCAAGTAAGAGGAACTGAGTTCAGCACCCAGAGCCCATGGAAAAGGGTGTGTCTGTAGCCCCAGTGCTGAAGGAGGAAAGGTAGAGTGATAGAATGATCCCCAAAGCTAGCTGGTGAATGGATCTAGCAGAACTGATGCTTCACATTCAGTGAGAGATTCTTTCTCAGAAGTAAAACGGGAAGGAAATATGGAAGGCACTTGGTGTTGACCTCTAACCTTCATACATATAGGCAAGCATATACATGGGACACATGTTACACACATGTGCACACACACACACACACACACACACACACACACACGAGAGAGAAAGACACTAAGGGATTGATTTCCTGCTATGAAACTTCAAATTTCACCCTTACTTTCCAAAGATTATCTGAACCAGGTGCATCATCTTGGCCTGTCTCTCAAAATGAAAATGGCAGAGTGATTCATGCCAATAAGTGAGTAATGGTATCAGTATTTCCTTACCATAACTCCAGGAAATCTCGCACATGAAGAACATTTATCATAGCATTTGGAAAGGAGAAGGTTTACACACAACCTCAAACCGCTGAATCTATCATTTAATATTAAAAAGAAACAAACAAAAACAAAACAAAACAAAAAAACTACCATAAAATTAGAAAATGAAAGAACAAAAAAAAAATAAATTGTTCACTGTGATTGACAAAGCCACCCCAGAAAATTCCTCTTCACTCCTGAAGTGCCTCAGCCTTTCTGACTAGAGATTTACAGAAGTCACAAAGCCAAAAGTACTCAAATCAATAAGCAGACAGGATCCTGACCCGCGAAGGGTCTTTCCTAAGAGGAGAAGGTCTTGTCCAAGGCATCAGACCTCCTGTCTACGGAAAGTTGCTGAAGAGCAGAACACAAAGTCAGCTCCCTTTCATCTTCCACTAAGTACCAAAACACGGGAAATAGTAAACGCCTTGGGGTTATTGCAACTTTTTCTCAACTACACAATATAACTTCCTGCCCTGTAAGGCTCTCCATTAACCTAGGTTCTCCAATTCTGATCAGGCTGCCCTCCCCTGGGAGGGATTCACACCCGGGTGGGTCATAAAAGATAAGGGCTCCACTGTTCTCCACGGGTGAGAACCTTATCAACTGCAGCTAGTATCAAGTCTCATGGTATGGTCTCGCACTCCACCTCCTTCGCGTTCACTTTCCCAGAGACACTAACCCCCAGTGCCTCTGACTAGTTCGTCATACACTCTTCCCGAAAGAGTCCATATCAATCAGCATAAGGAAAAAAAAATAATGAAAGAAAATCTAAAGGTGAAATTATATTTTTTCAATGTATAGACAGAGACAAATATCTTTAATCCACCTTTCCCATCACCTTGGTGAGGTCTGGTACTCTCTTACAGAACATGACTTTCACATCAAGGGCTAAGAACTTCCTAAAGGAAACACACCCCGCCATCCCGGATCCTCCTTCGTCACTCTGCCTCATCTTATTTTCTCCTTAGAGTTTTACTCTTGTGCTGTTTGCAGATCTCATGCATATATCTAAGGCAAGTGTGTCAATACATTTTTTTCTAAGTACTTTTTAACCCCGGACGCTCTTTACCGAGAGAAACTGAAGGTCAAGTTAAACTGTTGTGGTAAGTCAGTCATACTTCTGCCGTCTCAGAGGAACACAACAGAGGGCAGAGCAGTTACTCAGTGGCTAGGCTCCTTTGGGCCAGCTCTTCTTGCTGTGTGTTCAAGGCTGACAAATTGAATTGGTGTGCTTCACAGAGCTCCCCCCCTGAAGAACCCCTGGCGTACTTGTTTTGAGCTTACACATCTCCCATGTCGTTGCTTGATTTTGTATGACCCTTGTGTCTTAGTTAGGGTTTTTTAGAGTCACAGAACTTATGGTAGTCTCTATGTAGTAAAGGGATTTATTGATGACTTACAGTTTGTAGTCCAACTCCCAACAATCAACTCCCAACAACAGTCATGGCAGCAGCTGTGAATGGAAGTCCAAGTATCCAGCAATTGCTCAGTCCCACAAGGCAAGCAGGCGAAGCAGAGAGAGCCTTTTTTCTTTCAATGTCTTTACATAAGTCTCCAGCAAAAAGTGTGGCCCAGGTTAAAGGTGTATGCCACCACACCTTTAACCCCGGATGACCTTAAACTCATAGAGCTTTCTATGTTAATCCTATGGGATTCGTAGCCACTATTCCTCAAGGTCTCCATGCCAAGATTCGGGTCAGAAACTTGTATCTCTCAGCCTCCAGATTAGGGCCACAGGTGAGCCTTCTAATTCTGGATTGTAGTTCATTTCAGACTAGTCAAGTTGACAACCAGGAATAGCCACTACACCTTGCATAACAGTGCTCTTTATGAGCCTGCTACTCAGCAGCACAAGGAACAGCAGAATGATAGGGATTTTTTTTTTTTCACAGTCACCTCCCCACCCCTTACCATGGCGAGAAACCTGCATGATCAGGTGCCCTTCTCATGCCAGGCAGCTGCCTCTGTGATATGATATCAATTCTTTATTTTTATTCTTACCATGTCTGCTTGCCTGCTTATCTCCACTTATCCCTGCTCTCCTCCATAGACCGAGTGCAGCCCTGGGTTACGGGTCAATGACCCCATTCACCAGCACTGGAACTTGACCCTTCTGGGCAACATTTTTGAATCCTCATCTCTTATCATCACCATGGGAGGATCACACCTCCTCTCCTGCCATCTCAATAGGTAGGGCTGTGAGTGATGCCGTGAACTGGAATTTTTCAGGACGGTCTGTAAACTGTCCTGTCTCCGTAGACATCACAGCAATTAGGCTGAGTAAGGACTGCTGACAGACAACTAGCAAAGGTTTCTGATAAGGCTGGAATTTTATGGAACACCCCAGGACTGGAAAGGCTGCCTCCACGACATAGCACTTACTTAGCATATATGATGCTAAATGCATGATACAGCACTAGAAAAAAAGTAATTAAGCAGCTTGGAATTATTATTTCAAATGGGGTTAGGGCAGAGTACTTGTCCAGAGGGTTAGCAAGACTCCTCACATTGGACAAATAATATTCAGAACAACTTAAAAGAAAGAGATATAATTTTGGCTCACGTCTTTGGGGGTTTTAGCACAAAGCCAGGCACTGTTTCTGAGCTGGGGCGCAAGGGCATCCTGGTGAGAGGGCACAGAGAAGGAAAGCTGCTCAGCTTTTGGCAATCCAACCCCAACTGGGAAGCAAACAACAGAGAAGGGCCTGGGACAAGATTCAACTCTAAATCCCACCCCCTGCCCAGAGACTTATTTCTCCCAGCTAGATGCCAATTTCTAACATTTCCAGATTTCCCCACAGTAGTGTCACCAGCTAAGGACTAAGCCCTTAGTACAGGGGCCTTCTGAGATACATTTCCCATCCAAACTATCATGCCCAAAACACAGCAATCCTGAATTTAGTCATAAGCACTGAAAAAAATAAATTTAATTTCTTTAGCTTCCTTATAAAAAAAAAAAAAAAGACTAAAGTTTTAAGCTTAATCTCAACCTTAATGGGATCTATAAAGGTTTCCTTAGCACATACAAGACTATTAAATTGAATCCCTAATACCACAAAGCAGACAGACAAACAGATGAAAATCTCATAAACACAAGTCAGGGAGTTACTAAATGCGTAAAAATAGATCAGATATAAGATTTTATGATTGAAAAATTCACATGTTAGACAGGAAGTTGACCAGCTTCAACATTACTATGGGGAAGGGTGGTCCAAACATGGGAAGAGAAATTTAAATCTACATGTTACTATATTTATTTGTGAATGGAGATGTGCATTTCACAGCACACATGGGGAGGTCAGAGGACAACCTGCAGAACCTAGTTCTTGCCCGCCATCAGGTGGACCTCAGCAATTTAACTTAGGTTCTAAGTTTTAGAGGCAAATGCCTTTACTGCTGAGCCATTTGACACCTCTGAAATATTTACTTTTAACAGTAGGAAGTATAAATTTTTTTAAAAAAAAGTTCCTCTAATCTGTTGAGAAAAAGAGAGAGTGAGACAGAGAGAGACTGCCAGACACACACACAGAGGGAGAGAGAGACAGAGAGACAGAGAGATGGAGAAACAGAGAGACAGAGAGAGACAGAGAGAACAAAAAAGGGTATAGTGGTCAAGTATATAATAAGTGGTTCACAAAATATGCATGATTCTTTTTAAGATTTTTAATTCAACCTATGTTACTGAACTATAAATTCTTTGAACTTATATTATCTATTGGATTAGAAGGAAAGCACTACACACACACACACACACACACACACACACACACGCACACGCACACGCACACGCACACGCGCAAAGAGGCACACATCATGGGGTACGGCTAAATGCCAAGACACTCAAACACCTTGCAACATTATCAAGTGTGTTCTGAAAAGTAAACAATATGACAGAGCCCTGTCATCAAGTGGCAGGAATTCTCAGTGCTCCTGATAATGCCCACTTGCCATGATAAAGTGCCCAGATCCATCCCGCACCACCCTGGTTACTGCCTGAGCATCTTTGAACCTTGCCTAGACTCTTCCCTACCACCTCTCTAAGACCATTAACATCCTTGTTTTTCTTTAGAAGCTACTGGGACAGTAGAGGAATTCTCAGAGGTGTAACTTTCACACAAGAAGCCGAAGAGTGGGTAAAGAGTCCTTTATCCATGAAATCATTTCCACCTCTCTATTATAGCACATGTATCCATCTATTTGCTCGATGGCTAACACGATCTTTATCTTTCTCTTCCTTGTTTGCTCCTCTCTCCTTCCTTCCTTCCCCCTTTCTCCCCCCTTCCCATACAACAGCCTTTTATGGGGCCCAGACTAATCTTGGACTCACCATGTAGCCTATGATGGTGTTGATCCTCCTGCCTTCCTCTCTTTCTGCTGGGATTACCAGCCTTAGCCACTACACACTCACACCTTTGTCTCTCATTTTTTCTTCTCATTTTGTCTCTCTCTCTTCTCATCCTCCATATTTCCATAAGCTATCTATCTATGAAGTGGTTCCATATTCATTTATACATAAATACATACATACATACATCATTTATCCCTAAAAATGACTGTTTTTCTAAATTCTACATCCCAAATTCATCAAGAAAAATCAATATAACTCTAGTACATCATATGTTCCTGGTTAATTCCAAATCTGTTATCTTTTCCTGTCATGATTTCACCAGATAAGGGAATCTAGCTCATTAGTTAACATCTCACATAAACAATGCTAAAGAATTACTCTGACAAACTTGAAACTTGGCCCTCAACATGCTCTGAACAGGAGCACTCTAAGTCTAGCTGACCAGAAGCCAAACAGATCATAAAAACAAACTAGGGAACTTGAAAATGAGTCCAAGCTTTCTTCTCCCTCACTGGGTGTGTTTTACATGCTGTGGGCTTACTTACAAAACAAGTTTTTAAAACTTTGGTAAAACTTCATAGAAAAAAAATAGGTTTTCTGTTTTTTGCAAGGGTGGGAACAAAGGCACCATCTCTTGGAAGAGATCCTGAGATTTTCTAGACTGTGGCTTCCAGAGCAAGGTGATGATCAGAACTGACTAGATGGCTGTCAGACTGAAGGAAGACTCCAGGATGCCACTCTAAACCTACTGAACCAGAAACTTGTGAACTAAGTTTCTCCAGTGCCTTTGATATCAGCTCAGTTTGAAAACCCGTGGCTAATGTCTGGATAATGTCCTGTAATGCTTTAGCAGTTAACATTTCAGGGCCAATGGTTAGAACTTTGTCCTATTAATTTCCTTTGGCATCATACAGAAGAACAGAATAGATAGGAAATAACCGAATCCATTATTTTGTCATTCATTTTAAAAAATAATGTAATTGTTCCTTTTTGAGAAAGAAGCCCTGGCTCACCTAGAACCTAATGCATAGATGAACATGACCTTGAACTTACGATCCTCCTGTGCCTACCTGCTACGGCCTGGATTATAGGCACGTACTACTATTGCCTGGAGATAGTGCTGGATATGGAATCTGGGACTCAATGTGTGCTGGGCAAAAGCGCTGCCAACTGAGCTACGTCCTCAGCCCTGAAAATCCCTTTGGCAAGTTTAAGTAGGAGCCAGGGCTCTGTGGATGCTGTTGGTTCTGGAGGGCTTTCCATCAGAGCAGCATCACTCACAAAGCACACGGGCAAGTCTAGAGGAAGACAGGATGCTATTTCCACTCTGGCTGAATCATCACCAGAACTGAGTCAGAGGGCTGAAGAGGACTCAGCCATGGCCATCTGGCCCAGTCCCTGTCTCCATGTGGTTGTGATTTATCTCTAGAATTTCAAAGCAGAGAGGTTGCACTGTAGGGTTTGTATCTCCCAGTGGTGAGTGAATTCTTCCCTAGATACACCTAGCGCTACTCTTAACACAACATGCCCTGATTCACAATGAAGGATGCGGATGTTCCTCCTGGTTGTCAACTTGACATGACTTGAATCATCTGAAAGCTTAGAGGGAAGGAACTGCCTAAGGAGTCAGACTGGCCTGTGCATATGTCTGTGGGGGACTGTCAGCTTGTAAATTTATGTAAGAGGAGTCAGCTTACTTTGGGTGGTACCATTCCCTGGCAGATGATCCCTGGACTGTGCAAGAAGCTAGCTAACCATGACCCTGTAAGCTAGCTAGCAAGCAGCATTCCCCCGTGGTTTCTGCTTGAGGTTCCTGCCCTGCCTTCCATTAATGGTAGACTGTGACCTAGACGTGGGAGTGCAAATAAGTCCTTTCCTTCTCCAAAGTGCTTCTGGTTGGAGTGTCTTATCATAGCCACAGAGTAGAACTAGAATGAGGTTTGTGTTTGTTTTTGCTTTATCTGCCCCTCTCTGACTCATTCCCTAGAACCAAAAAGCCTAAGACACGAAAAGCTATTCACGGGAGCGTGGGCAATGTAGCAGTGGATATGCCACGGAGGAGGAAAGTTTTTCTGTCTTACTCCCCAAGAAACCATTAACTGCATATGAGAACCTGTCAGAGAGGAGGGCCTCGGGAGCCCAGATGAATTCAAAGGGGCATGGTGCCATAGTAAAGCTACTAATGACAGTGCATACAATCAGGCTAGTCATTGATATTCTTGGACCCTAGACTCGTGTTCTTCAAACTGAAGTTGTCCCTTGTACAGCTTGGTGTGTATGGAGCTCATCCTTTACCTGGTCCCTCAGCAAAGTTCCTCAGTGACCAGTTAATGGGCTAAATTCCGTGAAGAGAGATTACAATGCTCATATTCCCTGGGCCCCACCTCTCTGTGAGGGTCTATATGGAATTAATGGTTTCTGGGGAGTAAGGCAGAAACACTTTCCTTGATGGCGTATCCAATCTTGAATCACTCATGTCCCTGTAAATAACATCTCACCCATTTTCTTCAAAGCAAATCTAAGACACTTGCTGAAAAGCCACAAAAATGACAAGACAGTAGAGATGGTGCTAGCTGGAGGAGAAAGGGCAGCAGCAGCAGCAGAAGGGACAATGGAGGGTAATAGATGGTGAATGTGGTTAAAATACATTATATACATGCAAGAAGATGTCATAATGAAGCCAAGTGTTCTATATAATTAAGCCATGGATGCAAGAGGACTGAAATTTAGATACTCAGAACCCACATCAATGCCAAGTAGGTATGGCACCCGACCCATAATTTCAGCTTAGACGGAAGAGGCTAGGATTCCCAGAGCAAGCTGGCAAGAGAGATGAGCCATATTGCTGAGCTCTGGTATCTACTGGCAGACCCTGCCTCAAAGAATAATCTAACAGTGATCAATAAAGATTCCTAACATCAACCATTGGCCCACATTCACAAGCACCCACACACTTGCAAACACACACACACACACACACACACACACACACACACACACACCATGAATATAAACATGAACATGAAAAGAAGCAAAGAGAAGAACTTGCATTCCTAGGGAAATTAGACAATGAACAAACATATGTTATGATGTAATTCCTCTGATAGCATTCCCGTGGTACAAAGATGTTCAGATGTGTGTGAAGGTTCCATTTAGACTGTGCTCATTCTCCTGCAGAGTTAACATCTGGCTCTCTACTCACTCACACATGGACAGGCAGATGGCCCCTACATTCTAAGAAATTCTCCAAATGGACTTGATTTACCCATTAGCATTGAATTGACCTATCTCTGTAGATCTGGGCAGCTTTGAGGTGACACGTTAATGAGGAAGTGTCAACATCAGCTTGCAAAGATGAATAACTATCTTCCAAAAAAACCAATAGGGTTTCTTAGACTTCAGAGTCTAAGAAAATGCTAATATAAGCACTCTCCCTCAGTCAGAAACTGATGACAAGGTCAAAGTAACAAATTTAAGTTGTAGCTAGACACAGTAGGTTCACATTAAAAAAAAAAAAAAAAAAAAAAAAAAAAAAAAGAGGTGTGAAGAGGATGGGGACATGACTCCGTCATTAGAACACCTGTGGTGAAGTATGAGGGCCAGAGTTTAATCCCCAAACCAGCACTTTATAGAAAGCCCAGCATTGTGGGCACGCTTGTAATATCAAATGCCAGTGCTGAGGGCATGGAGACAGGAGGATCTCTGGGGCTGACTGGCTAAATGGTGATCCAGCCAAATCAGTGACTTCCAGGACATAGTGAAAGAGCTCGTCTCAAAATACAAGGTGAAAGGCATTGTAAGAACAGTGCCACAATTCGACATCTGAGCTCCACACACAAAGGAACATATCCACAAGTATACTTGTATGTACTTGTATACACTGATAGACATATATATGTTAATACTGCTATAAGGCCAGTATTAGTATACTTCATTAACATGCTATGACTTCTTGTTGGGTCAGCATTTATAAGTGCCCAGGACGTGGGCCAGTAAGATGACTCAGTAGGTAGAGGGGCTTATTGCCAAGCCTAGTGATCTGAGTAGAATCTCTGGAACCCACATAGTGAGAGGAAGACACACTGATTCCTGTACGTTAGCCACTGACGTCCACTCAAGTGCTGTGACATATGTGAACATGTACACACATGTACATGAACATATACAGGCACTTGCATTTACACATGTAAACATATAGTAATACAAGCACATTATATATACATACCAAAAAAACCCCCACAAATGAGAGAGAAAAAGAGAAACAAAGAAACATACACACACTCACACACACACACACACACACACACACACACACACACACATGCACGGGGAGGGGAGAGGGGAGAAAGGGAGGGAGAAGGGAAGGAGACAGACAGACTGGCTTTCTAGGATGTCCATAGGTCATTTGTGGCTTGTTGGCTAAGGGCGCTGAGTGAATCCCTCTCTATCATGCAGGCACATATGTGCCCAAACAGTTATGTGCATCCCATAGGTTTGCATCTTTACTAAGAAGGCTGATTCTATAAGCGCTGTAGTGAGGATGTCCACAAAGAATACAGCACATAGAGGAGAATGAGCCACGGTCAGTGTCTCTATTGTATGAAAGGCACTAGGCCTTTTTTAGAGAAAATACATTGCCAGTGGCACAAATTCAGAAATACAAAGATATATTTGAGACCTGTTTTATATATTTGATTTAAAGAAAAAAATATTAGGTTAAGACATGTAGAGAGCTGCGCCCGAGCTGGCTCAGCCACCATTACAACATGGCGCCAGCATCTGGTGTCTTCTCCCTGTAACAAGTAGTCTGCGCATGTGCTAAGGGCCAGAGCGCGCCAAGTCACAGCCTATCCCGGGGCATCACATGAGGTAATGAGCAAACAGCCAATCAGAAATGAACATGCCGCTCCAGGGTATATATAAGCAGTGCCTTTTCGGGGCTTGGGGTCTTCCTCTTAAAGATGTAATAAACGCTTGCTGCAGAAGGATCCTGGTGTCCGCGTGCGTTCTTGCTGGCGAGATGATTGCGCGGTTCACAAAGACATTTCAACCCTTTGCCAAATTTGACTTGAATTTTTTATTATTATTCTTCCAGTCAACAATATCACCATCATCATTTTTATTTCTTGGAGAGGAAACCTCAAAACTCACTGCTGGGAAGCCAGTCCTGCAGCAGAGGCAGCAAACATAGATTCCGCCTCCTGGGGGATGCCTCTGACACTCTCTCCTAGGGTTCTCTGCAGTTTAAAGTAAAAATGTCCTTCAACACACAGTATGACTCATTCAGAAGACACACAAGGGTGAGGGCTACAAACCTAAACAGAGCTTACGTGATAGCTCAGTGGGTTAAAATGCCTATCTTACAAGAACAAGGATCTGAGTTCAATCCCCAGAACCCATGGAAAAATGCCAAGCAGAATGATGAGCTTGTGAAACCCCAGCCTTGGGGAGGCTGAGAGGAGAGAGGAGGGCCCCTGGGGCTCCCGGCCAGCCAGCATAGCCTATCAGCAAGTCCCAGGGCAGGACAAAACAAAACAAAACAAGCCAAAAAAGGAATGATAGCAAGGTTGACCTCTGGCCTTTACATGTGTGCATACACATATGTGCACACATCTACATGCATTCACATACATAGACATACATACATGCACCAACTCCTGCCCAGAGACACACGACATATATGAAGGGGTGGAACTGGGTTTCATCAGATGCACTGTGTTCACTGGCAGATCAGAAATGCTGACTCCTTGACGGGGTGAGAAGTGAAGTTTTTATAATGTCATTTCCCCTCAGCGGTTATGAAAAGGGCAAGATACGGGTGTAATGCATGAGGCTTGGGCATTATGAGAAGTCCCTTACTGTTTCTGTTCCCATAAAAACAATTAGTCATCCATTCATAAGAATCACTGATGGACACCAGTTCACTCAATGGGTCACTGTGTTTCCAGAAATTCTGTCTTCCCACCCTTTTTTTCACAAGGGCTGTCATTGGCTGGGACCCTCTCCGGAGCTCAGCCCTTAAAGAAACCATGACTACAACTTCAGTAAATTATGCCTTGGAAAACACAGCCAGTGTGGAGGCGGGGAAGGCAAGTGCCCTGGCCCTGCATCTTTGAAAGCATGCTTTAAAAATAGCCATGGGGGCACTTTCCTGTTTGTCAGACTCAGGAACAGCTGTCCATAGCCCACATTGCTTTCATAACCCTGCCTGTCCACAAACAAAATACAAACCACAGTTAGCTATAGAAATGGACATTATCCAACACTCATGTGCCTTCAGAAATAGCCCAGGAAGCCATCAGAGACACAGTGAGAGGGAAGATGGGAAAACCTTAGGAGGATCAGAGAGAGAAGAGAAGAGGTATTTTTAAACAATGAGGAATTTGTAGTAATAAAGCAGCAGAAAAGGTCAGGAATTGAAAAGGCTGTCACCGAGAAGTGGGTCAATCTTAAAAATGAAAGGCTCTAATAGACCCCCCACCAGGCTCCAGAGGACAGTTCCAATCCAGTGGCCACACAGATGACCCTATTTACATGAGAGGGGCCAGAAAACAAAGCCAAAGTCATGAATCTAGGAATGGGGCTGGGGTGGGAGCTGCTAGGGAATGGAGGGACATAGGAGAGGGGGCTAGAGAATAATCAGAATGTATTGTTACATGAAGTTGCCAAAGAACAGACTTAACTCATTAAAAACTAAAATTAAGAGACAATGTTTTCATTGGCTCTAGCCATTTCTTAGCCGTGTTGTCCTAAGCACACTTAACCCTGCCACACCCTCCACCAGGAGGCCACAGAGGACAGGGGCTAGCTAGTCTCTAAAATTCTGTTCTAACGATGTTCTGTTGCGGGAGAGTGTAAAGAACACGGGCTGCCAGGCAGTGGGGAGTTGGGAGGACCATAGGTTTACCCTCCAGTCACCTGAGGACCATTCACCTGGAGAAAAGGAGTCGAACGGCTTGAAGTTGAGCCTATCGCTATGACGTGACGCACACTTCCTGGATCCTTTTTCTCTCACCCTAAGCTAGGTTGTCTTCAAAGATAGGGTGGCAGTCCTACCCTACAGCAGAAGGAGTTGTGGCTGGCCCTGGTGATGCCTGTATTTTGATGCTATTTCCGCTTTCCCGGGGAGAGGGTTGTCTGGAATGAGGAATGAGACACATACTCGGGTGACTTCTTATGAACCTTCCCCCGGAATGAATAAAGGGACCAATCACTGGGTGAGTAGGCGGGACTTCCGGGTAGGACCAAGAAGGAGAGGAAGCAGGAGAGAGTTAGAGGCCTTTAGGATAGGTATAGAGAAAGGGTAAGATGTAGCTCTTAGTGTCTCCCAGTTTATATGGCCAATCTGCCAGGCCTTACCACCAGAGGATTTAGATTTAATGTGGCTTACAAGATTAGGATTCTAGCTGTGTCCAGCGATTGAGTTACCATTGTTTCTGAACTAGGTGTGTGTGTGGCGTTTTCCTTCAAGTGGTGGTTCAACTGGGTTCCAGAGAGAAAGGTACAGTGGCAAAGCATAGGTTTGCCACATGTGCACCACCAAGGCCATGGGGGGTTTTGAAGCATGAGGATGATGTGGTAACAACCCGCCAGTGGGAACTTAGTGAGCTGTGTGGAGAGATTCTGGAGCTCTGAGTCAGAGTCTCCCCCAGATAGGAACTGGCCAGCAAGACCATTGGGGCTGAGAGCAGCTGAGTGTAGCACGGGAACTTGTCGTTCTTTTTAATATTTCCCACAACAAGAAGGTGCCAGGAAGCTGTATGATCCACTTCTCAGAGGGAAGGTACAGGCAGGCAAAGAGCTCAGTTAGTAAAGTCAGATGGTGCTCCTAACTCTGCTAAGTAGGTTTGTAAGAGTCAGTTAGAGTTTTAATCTTCTTCTGAACTGAAAGTAGTCATTATTCATTTCTAGAAGCAGAGAGAAAAATAGAATTATGAGTATAAAATGTTGTTATCCAAACATATGGCCAAAGTAAGTACTCAATAGATATTATCTATTATTATTTTTCAATGTTATTTTCATAAAGTATGTTATCTATATAACTTGGAGAAATGTGGTTTGTGTGGTTCCCAGGTCCTTTAAAATAATGAATCACCTTATCATTTTTGATGAAAAAGACAACCTTGCCCCAACCCTTCTAGTATGAACTAGCCAAATAGCTACTGATCAGTCACTTACTAGGCATTGAAAATGGGTTTCAGTATCCTGTGTGCTACTCTTGGAACCTTAAACAGCTTAAGTGCATGGTAGAGTTCGGGCACAGTAGTGGCCACTGTGGCAACCGAAGCTCACAGGTTGTCCATGAAGAGCTACCAAAGGATTATCTTTTGCACAGCTACCACAGTCTGAGCACTGGGGCCGCAGGGAAAAAAAATGAAGGTTACAGTATTCTGGTGGAGTTTTAAAAGATAGAGGAAATGCATGAACGGATAAATACGACATGGGCGGACTATCCATAGCAGGGAAGTCTTTTGAGATGGGTGGCCTTGTTTAGTTTCTTCTTAGCACAACACAATGGCTGGCATACTGACTTAAGGATAATTTTGATTCATAGTTACAGAGATTAGAGCCCACCTCCACGAGGAAGGAGCCCAAGGTCTTAGGAAACAGAAAAGGATGTCTATCCTCATCAGACATGTTCTCATCTACTGGTCCCCTTTTCAATCAACGGGACACTGCAGAGGCCATCTCTAGAGCCGACTAATTGGCTCCACGGTCTGACCCGCAACTACCTCTACATCCTGTGAGGCAGGCTTGACCTCTCTAGCCTTTATGCACTGCTTTAAAACAGAGATGACCCCAGCAGCATCAGTGAATCGCTATGTTACACACTCTGGTCTCTTATTACCCCAGTCCTCTGGAGGTAGAGTCAGGAAGATCAGAAGCTCAAGGTCATCCTGGGCTACACAGAGAATTCAAGGACAGACTGGGAGACATGGAGCTCTGTCTCAAATAAAGAAAAAATTCAAAGCACGATCTCTATTAGGCAGAGAATTTCCAAACTGACTACACAGTGATGGAAGGGTGAGAGGCAAGAGACTGAGGTTTACCAGAATGCAACTGAAGTAAGGACATGGGGGTAGAGCCCCCTTATGTGTCATCACTCTGAATAAACCAGGCTTTTTCATACCACCAGACAGAGTGAGTCAGAGCCAGGCTGCTAGCCCCAGGAAAACAGGAGGAACACAGTTGACTACAAGGTTTTCTAGTGACCGGCCCTAAAGAAATGTCTGTCTCTTGTCAAATCTGTGCCGCCTCAAGCTCTGCATGCCAGCCCTGCATTCACTGATGCTGAATACAAAAAAAAAAAAAAAATCTTGACTTTAGTTCATAATCTGAATTTTATAGTCTCTCTTCAAAGCTGTGAATTCCTCACAGAGAAGTCGAAAGGGTGTATTTGTTTACTTTCTCAAATGAACTGGAGAAAACTACAGAACTAGAAGAGCGTTACTAAAAGCCAGAGAATTTGAAAAATTGTCAAACTCGTCACGTGAACACATCCAAGGTTTCTCAAGCATACTGTCCCATGGCCATTCCACTCACTAAGTACTTATAATGTGCCCAGCCCAGTTTCAGGTACCATACAAACGATAAGCTATGGAGCTTGTCACCAAGTGTGGAGGATAGAATATACACATATAAATAAGGATGCAGTGGCGTTAGTCTGGAAAAACTTGCTCTGAATGAGACTCACAAGAAGAGGTGTCTTCTGATGTGCTCCCTGGAAGGCACAGAGTGAGCAGAGGCCCTACAAAATGGGGCAGAGAGAAGATGACAGGGATTACCTAAGATAAGAGAGCAAGCCCAGAAGGCTGCCCGGTGAGCAAGGCTGAGATGAAAACAAAAAGACAGTTGTTATGGCCCAGGGCATCGGTGAAGCCAGGAGGACTCCTGCCTAATCCGCGCCACCAAGGAGCCTACGATTTGCTTATAAACGCTTGTGGAGGTTAAACGAGTCTCTTTGTGAATGTACTTACATCGATTTCTATGGATTGTCAGTGCTCATTTTATGAGCGAGGATGGTGCATATGCATGGGTGTGTATGTGCGGGCAGAAGCCAGAGGTCAATCAAAGGTAGCATTCCTTCAGGTGCCATTGACCTTGCTTATTCAGACATGGTCTCTCCACTAACCTGCACTTTCCTTAATTCAGCTAGGCTGACTAGCCAGCAAGCCCCAGGGCCACCTGCCTCTGCCTCTGCAGAACTGCGGTTATAAGCCTGTGTATGAGGCCGGTTTCTTGTTCTTGTTTACGTTTCTGTTTTGCTGTCATGGTTGTAGTTGTTGCTGTTGTTGTTGATAACGTGGACTCTCAGAAGTAAATTCCAGGTCTCACATTTGCGCAGCAAGCACTTTGCCAACTGGATAGTCTCCCTAGGCCCAACTTTTCATGTCTTTTCCTCATCAATTTCCATGGGAACACGTGTCTTCCAAGAGTTCTCTATCAGACTCCCCAGTTAGGCCAGTCTGGAATTCTTGCTCTGTCCTCTGATCCACTCCCCATGATAACTGCCCCATAAATGCCCAATGCTGCAGAGCTAGTTATTTAAGTGTAGGTTCATCTTGCTGCCAGGGGCTTAAAAAAAAAAAAAGGAGGGGACTTTGGAGTGACAAAAAGTGTGAAGTAATTCTCTGCTCATAAGTTGTAAACTAATCTTGAATTTTTACTTTAATATGTGGACAGCAGCATGAGCAGCTACTGCCTGTGTCCCAGTAAAGGGGCAAAGGATTTAGAATGTTTGGTAACAGAAGGTGCTGCTAACAGATTCATAGGTCCTTGGAGAGGTGAGCTGTGCCTAGGATCTATTAGTATTCAATCGAGTGGAATTTAACATTGTGATACCTTGGTGCCTGTCACAGAACCACATCATGCTTTAAAATCACCCAGGTTTGTCATCAATGGGGACAGATTCCCTCTAAGTTGCATCATTTATTAGTTATGTGATCAAAGATAAAAGGTTTAGTCCCCCTAGCAGGAATAACCATGTTGACATGACAGGGTATTAGCTATGACCCGGAAGATAATATATAGAATGGGAAAAAAAAGCATTTCTAGCTGTAAAAGACAGATTTGGAGACTCTTGACTCTTAGTGATCTAATATAAAATCAATTTATACAAACCTACAGTTTCTTTTAAAATGAATCCACAGGGCTGAGAACACAGCTCCACAGGAAAGTACTTGCTGTATAAGCATAAGACCTTGAGTTTAGATCCCCAGGATTCACTTTAAAAAGCTGTACAGAGCATCATGTACGCATGGGGTTTGGGGTAGGAACAGATCCCTTGAGTTCTTAGGTCAGGCTGGCCAAAATATATCAGCGAGCTCCAGGTTCAGTGGGAGACCCTGACTCAAAATAAAATATAGTGAGGAAGACACCTGATGTCTCCACATGCCCATACATGCTTACATATCTATACGCTATACATGCACAAATAATAACCAATCAATAAATAGTACATGAATCCATAGATGGATTTAGTCTTTGGCTCACTGCTAATGCCTTCTTGGACTACATGACTAGTATCCATAACTACCATGCAGTAAAGTACAACAGAAATCACAGGGAGAGGTACAATGTCTAAAGGACAGTTGACTCAGTGCATGTCTATCAGAAGCCAGTAGCCATCTTTCCTAGGTGGACGTCATTAATAAGCTCCCCACTGGTGATTATGAAACATGCTTTGTATTTACTTTAGTTGAATATCTACCTGAAGCAGTCATGAGGTGCTATAAATATCTCACTGAGTGGCAGTTCTAAGTTGGGTGGGGCTAGCAAAGTTCACTGTGCCCTAATAGAGGTACACAGCATGACTTATGCAATTCTAAATGATCCTCTGGCCCTAATGGAATTCAACTTTTGTCAATAGACTTCAGATGTTTTAGAGTCAGCTACAACAGTCAACAATATTCAGCAGTCAAAGAATAAGACAGGGCGGCATGCCACGGAAAAAGGGTCATGGGGCAGAGGAAGCCAGACAGGACTCAGGATTAAAAAGTAAGGGGGCTGGGAAGGAATCATGGCTGTGACCACTGAGAAGACCTCTCCACAGTACTTCGCTTAAGATTATGATGGCCAATACTGATTGTCAACCTCACAGCATCTAGACTCTTCTTGGAGACAAGTTGCTTGAACATGCCTGTGGGGGAGTTTAGACTAGGTTACCCCCAGCCATGTCTGTGACATTCTCTAGCTTAGATTAATTGAAATAGGAAGACTGACTCCAGCCATAGGTAAGAGAATTCAATAAGCTAGGGTCCTAGGATAAACAAAACAAGAAAGTGGGTGAGTAAGATAGGTGAGCAGGCAAAGATGCCTGCTGAGGGCCTAAGTTCAATCCCCAGGACTTGCATGGTAGAAGCAAAGAATCAACACCTACAAGTTGTCCTCTGATTTCCCCACTCATACTGGGACGCAAGTGATACACCCATACATACACACTCAAATATATATTAAAATGGAAAGGAAAAGGTGAGCTGAATGCCTGCAGTCCTCCTCTTACATTTCCTGACTGTGGCTACAGTATGACCAGCTGCCTCACACTCCTGCCCCCAAGACTTTGCCTCCATGACAGACAGACCCTCAAGCTGTGAGCCAAAAGAAGCCCGACTTTCCTTATCTTGCTCCTGTCAGATGTTTTGTTATAGTTATTGTATATATTCAAATAATCAATTCAGAGACATGACCATAGAGGAGCAAAGTGGGCTCTTCTACTAGTCACCCTTAGGAATAAATCTAATTTTTCTGGGTAGAAAAGTCAATTCAAAGTTACATTAAAAATATACATACAACTAGTATGTGTATGCAACTTAGTAGTGAATCTCAGACAGAATTTATGCTACCTTATAAAATAACAAGTTATCTCAAGACATAAATTAAATGAAGTAGCATACTTTCTTTGACAGATCATGTTTCTTAAAAAGTTCATTTTAGCCAACAACATGCATTAAACCTGACAGTACTCAAGTCCACAGGCTATCTCATGAATCTTGAAGTCAAACACATCAGAGAAAATACTTTGGCAGACAAAAGTGTTAAGAAACAGTCCCAGCATTCTAGTCCTGTTAACAGACAAGCACACATTAATTAACTGCTTAACAATGCAGGGCTTGTGCATCTCCCCAAGTCTCTGATGGACAGATCCTACAGAGTGAGGATGGTGACTCTACAGTGAGGAATATGGAGTGACTTCATATCATTAGGATGGTAGAGTGACTCTACAGTGTGAGGTTGATGGACTGATTACAATGTGAGAATGAGGGACTGACTACAGTGTGAGGATGATGGACTAACTCTACAGTGTGAGGATGATGGACTGATTCTACAGTGTGAGGATGATGGACTGACTCTACAGTGTAGGACGATGGACTGACTAAAGTGTGAGGATGATGGACTGACTCTACAGCATGAGGATGATGGACTGACTCTACAGTGTGAGGATGATGGACTGACTCTACAGCATGAGGATGATGGACTGACTCTACAGTGTGAGGATGATGGACTGACTCTACAGCATGAGGATGATGGACTGACTCTACAGCGTGAGGATGATGGACTGACTCTACAGTGTAGGACGATAGACTGACTAAAGTGTGAGGATGATGGACTGACTCTACAGCGTGAGGATGATGGACTGACTCTACAGTGTAGGACGATAGACTGACTAAAGTGTGAGGATGATGGACTGACTCTACAGTGTAGGACGATGGACTGACTAAAGTGTGAAGGTGATGGACTGACTACAGCGTGAGGATGATGGACTGACTCTACAGTGTGAGGATGATGGACTGACTACAATGTGAGGATGATGGACTGACTCCATAGGATGAAGATATCTTACAGAAGAGAAACCATCCTTACCAAGACATGATTAACTGTGAGCAACATACAGAAACCTCTTTAACCAAGTTGAGGAACCCTTCTTAATTTCTTCCTGATTACTCTCTGGTATCTTTGTCCATATCGGATCTGTGTCCTTGAGCTGATACCCATCAGCACCAGCAGCAACTCTTGAGGATGAAGCCCAGAGCTTGTGTGTCAGTGACTCTTCCGGGTGTTTTGATGTCTCTTAAGTAGGAGAACTATGCTACAAACATAAAGTATATCTTTCTGGGATAAACTTTGACCACCCGAAGACAAGAAGGGAAGGTTAAAGGGATTAGGATGGTGTCTACTGAAAAGCCTCTCAATAACAGGCACAAAGAAAGACTTCTTACAGGAGATAGGAACATGAAGATTAGGCACCCAGACAGATCAGCAGTAACATATGAAAAAAGAGATGCGTTTAACTGGTGGAGCAATACAGACAACCCAGTCGTCATCAGGAGAATTCGTCAGCACTGACTCAATGTCCCTGCAGCATCCTCACTTGATTTGTCTATGGGGCTGAATGAATAAATGTGCAAAGCTCATTCCTGCTGAAAGAGACCACTCTACAGATTGATAAGAGGACACTCATCCAACAGAACTACAGCACTCACACACTTGAAGCGATTAGCATTGACAATTTTATGCAGCACATTCGTTTTTCACATGTCAGCAGCGTATCATCTGCCTGCAAGGATAACAAACTGTCACATTTAGATTTAAGAGAAAAGAAAAATCTTCCCTGTGCTTACTCCACTACCATCTTTGAGCCCGGACCAGAAAGGGGCAGAAACACCCCTTTCCTTAACACTAGCCTGAATACAAGAAGGGCCATTTTGAATGTCAGCATCAAACTAGTTGCTATGGCTTCCTGTCGAAGGGTAGTGTGCCACATCTCAGTCATGAACAAGTCGTGAATGGGCTGAATAAAATGCACATAAATACAGTTTCAGTCCTCAACTCCCCATAAGATAGCACCCCTTAAGAAAAACTACCATGAAGTAACTGTTTGCTAGCAACAGTTACTTTATTTCCTCACTGTCCTTGACTCTCTTAGAGCGCCTAGCTAGCCACCTTGGCCTACTGAAAGGGTTTGTTGTTTGTTGTTTGTTTGTTTGTCTGTTTGCGTTTCCTGTGTAAGAAAGTAGATTCAGGAAAGGAGAATTGGATTAGTCAGTAAAGTGCAGTGAAAGTGTAAGTACCTGAGTCCCATCCCCAGAACCCACATTTAAAAGCCAGGTGTGAAGGCACACACTTGCAGTTCCAGGGCAGAAGAGGCAGATCCCTGGGGCTCACTGGCAAGCCTGCCTGGTCTACTTAGCAAATTTAAGTCAAAGAGACCCTGTCTCCAAAACAAAATAACAACAACACCCCTAACAAAACAACCACAGACTTCCAAAGTATATGCCCCTGAGGAATCACACTTAAGGTTGCCGTCTGACCCCTCAAGTTTGTAGACATGCACACAGGTACACTCCAACCTGTCAGGTTCCAATTCTGTCAGTTAGACAGACGCCAGCATTCCTGGGGATCTCCTGAAACCAGTTCCCTTCTTCCAAAGGAGCCATTTCCTTATCAGAAGGGGAAATGGCACTTATTAGCATACCAAAGTCCACACTGACACCTGGAAGATCCCTCCATCACAAGAACCTGCTGCGAATTTCAGAGTCGATGCTGGCATCCTGACTGATGTCACCCAACCCTTTGCGCTAAACTCCCGCAGCAACTCATTCTCTCTCTCTCTCTCTCTCTCTCTCTCTCTCTCTCTCTCTCTCTCTTGCCCTCTCTTGGTCTCTTTGGCCCACACTTTCTTTGTCTCCCTCTCTCACTCTACCAAGTTCCTTTTTCTCTCCTAGCCATGTTCAGTCTACTACTTTGTCTCTCTACTCTGGACTCCTCCAAAGGCTTCTCCCTCATACCTACAATAAAAACTTTCCATTTAACTCTAACTTGGAGTGGTTATGTTGTCATCTTATACAATATCTCCATAGAAGTGCTCCCCAAAACATGGGTACACACAAAAATACATACATGCATGCATGTACACACACACACACACACACACACACACACACACATATATATATATATACACATACATATATGCTTGCATGCACAAAGAGAGAAAGAGGTTTTCCTGCTGTCTGGTATGCGCATGCACAGAGAATAGTGTACAAGTTTGCTCAGAACTCCAAATAGTCACTAGTTCTTGGGGCCATTTCAAGTTTTTAAATATAACTGTGACAGTAAAGGAAGAAGATGAACAGAAAGTTCAAAAGAGAGCCTGTGATGCTCAGATACAAGCCTTTGTCGTTGGTAAATAATAGAATAATAACCAGAGGGATTTGCTCTCTGTATATCTGTACTCCTGGAGAGATAGAAAGGACCCCAGGTAACACAAACAGGCATTCTGAGATGAGCAGACAGCCCCCCTAGAGTTGCGTTTGTTTAGCATCTACTCAGATCTTTAAGCTCCCTTCTGGCGTTAAAACTCTCCACTCCTCTGATCTTGTTGTTTTGCAAGGAGACTAAGCCTTTGAAATTTCATGCTAAATTTTGGTGATTAAGGTTTTTGTTGGAGAGGAGAGAATGATGTCCACAAAAAGCATATGCTTTTTGTAAAAGATTAGCCTTTGAGAGCCATAGCTGCCAAGCTAAAGATTAAGGGCTAATTCTCAGATCATTCCAGTTTGGAAGGCAGGACAAACAGATCTATGGACAGCCAAGTGATAAGCTCGCTGAGGGAGGGGCTTCAAGCAAGTTCCAACATTCTGAAGTTCAGGGCGTCCAGTTTTACAGACAATTGGGTAAAAGATATACATCAGAGAGAGGAATGGCTGGGCATGGGGGTACACAGGAGGGGAAACAGGGAACAAAGGGAGGACGGGAGGGGCTGGGAGAATGAGAGAAAGAAAGGAGAGAGGGATGGAGGAAGGAATGGAGGGACGATGGGGAGAGAAAAAATTAAAAGGAAAGTGTAAGAAATTCTGCTCAGTCCACAATATATCTGCAGCCACTTCCTCTCACAGAGAGGGACAAGAACTCTATTGAGACCTTATCGGGAGTCCCTAGCTAATGGGCAGCCCTCCCCAGGATCTCTCACCTGGGAAGTGAGTTAACATCAAAGGAAGTATTAGTATCAGACAGACATCCTGCTCCCTACCCTCTTCCCTGACTCTTCCCAGGAAATCTGAGAGCCAGGCTTCAGGCTCTTGCTGTGAAGTCCCCCCCTCCCCCCCTCCCCCACACCCCCACCCCCACCGCCCCATTTCTCGGGAAGCCAAAGGAACAGACTTGCACTGTCTGAATCCTCTCTGCAGAGGTCCTGGTGCCTGAGCCGGAACTCTCCTTGGAGCCCCATGCTGTTACATCTCTGTCTGACTGTGATGGAGTTAAAAGCTTTTCTGATGAATTTCTTACTCCTAGTTATCTGTTTCAGTGTTCATCTTGACACACATTCCCCACCCCACCCCACCCCACCCCACCCCCAAAAAAATCCACCACTCAGGGAGGAGAGAAGCCTCAGAAAGGAATGGCAGGGAACAAAGGTAAGTGTGGGGAAGAAAAGAAGGATGGAGGGGGAGGAAGGGGAAGGTAAGCGCATGGGCAAGCGCAACAAATTCATTCTGTTTAAAAGTTAAAGCAGAGTCACCCTGAGCAAGTGCCTTCCCCTCCCCTATGCCTACACAACAGATCCCCAGAACTGGGAGAGTCTGGACTCTGGCTCAATCCACTAACACCTGCTAGCAGCTCAGTACATGGTTGCCTCCTAGCTCTGACGGTTCATTATCTCTGCTTCTACACCGAGAATTGTTTTATGGCACCAAGAATTACACAGAGCTTTTAGAAAATCTAGCTATCAGACCGGGGTCAGGTTGCTAACCTCTGGGCATCAAGGAAGTACTGGCTGACAAAACTGAGATCCAACTCAGCTTCCTAACCCGGGAGCCTTGACTTGCAATAGAGAGGGATGTCTCTGTAGGTCTCACTGCCAAGTTATCAATGACACTGAGGTTATGAACTGGGGACACCAGAGGTTGGTGGCTTGATCTTTCTGCTTTCGACTTCTGCACAAGTTCATATCAAAGGATTGTGAATTATCTTTGGGGATGAAATACAAATGCAAGCTTGGTAAACTGAGCCACCGTTCAAAAATATGCTCTGATTCACTAAAAAGATTGTGTGCATATGTGTGTGCGTGTTCCCATAAAAGCCGGAAGAGCACATCAGATAACCTGAAGACAGAGTTAATGACATGCGTCATCTAACACAGGTGTAGGAACTAAAACAGGGTTGTCTGGAAAAACAGCAAGTACTCTTACCTGTGGAGCCATCTCTCCAGCCAAAATGAACAAACATTTACTTAGCATTAAGTTTTCTAATAATGTAGATATGAGATAAAGACAATATAAAAAGCTTATCTATAGACTGTTACTTCTGTTGCAATGGAAAGGTGCGAGTCTTTCTACCAAGTCATCTATAGGATCAAAAATGCACAAGAGGCAGGGAGATGGCTGGTGGGTAAGAGTGTGTGCTCACATCATGAGGACCTGAATTAGAATCTCCAAGCAGTCACAGAAAACATCAAACACAGCCAGCTGTAAGTGTGACTCCAGGGTTGAGAGGAGAGATTGTAGACAGGGGGATGACTGGTTCTTGCTGATGCCAGCCTAGCCCCATATATCAGAGGAATAAGGTGGCAAATGGTACAGCAGGACACTACCTGTCTTCGTCCGGCCTCCATACCTTGTGGAGGTACCACATACACTTATCATAATTACACACAAAATAAACTGCAACAGTTACATTAGATCTCTTAAACACATTTCCAAAAGGTTAGGCAAGGAGATCAATATTAAGTGAATATGACTTTCTGTCACCCACACAAACGACAAACCATAACAGCCAGAACTACGAAGTGGAGATATGGCTCAGCTGAGTGTGACTCGGTGCTTGCCTAGCATGCACAGAGCCCTGAACCCTGGGCTCTCTCCCCAGTACTGAATAAAGAGGGCATGGTAGCTCACACCTCTAATCCTAGCACTCGGGATGGAGACATAGGAAGATTAGCAGTTCAAAGTCATCTTCAGCTATATTAGTAAATATGGGGCCAACATGGGTTCCAAATAAGAAAGACAGACATGAGACAGGAAGGAGGGATGGGGGGAAAAAAGGACAATTCTGAATTTACTTGTTCCTAAGGCATATGGGGGAATTGTATACATATGGGATGTGGCACAAGTATTTGTTCAATTGAAGCTCATGATTTAAGTAAGTTAAGCAGACTCATAAGCCAACGACTACAATAAATCTACCTGACTCAAAGAATGACACTTAGTGAAACTTAATTGAGTCAGTCTTAGAAAGATCAGCAACTGAGATACAGTAAATAATTTCATTTTAAAGTGTTACATAGCAATTTCCTTTGAAGTCACACATTTCATCCTGAAGAGAAGTTCTTCAGACTCAAGAGAGTTCTAAACACAGGTCCATTAAGATCAGGAAATTAACAACTCACAAGACTCAGGAAGTTCCTAAAACTTACCAGAAGTACAAGAATACTCCTTCCCTAAGGCTGTGCCATGAGTTAGGTTAGCTGAAGAGGGAGACTCTTCCCTATGTGGAGCTGCCTGGAAACCTTGCAGAGAGCTCTAGCATTATAGCTTCCATGCGTCGTCATTCATTACCTTTGTTGTAGAGCTTTCTGGGATATAGATGCCTTAGAGTATTCTGTGCTCCTATAGCTAATCCTTCATCCACAGTCCTATAAGTAGCAACAATGAACTCAATGGTCCACCAAACTAGATGTCAGTGGTATTGTTACTTTGTTGCTGGTTCCATATGTGGACTGAATATACATATGTCATGGCCCCATGAAATGTCACATAAGAAGATTAAACCTACAGAATATCAGAACTTAGATGATCTGGACAATTTTTTTTAAACTTAGATTACAGAAAATTTAACTTTAGTAATCAAGATTTTTTCATTTATAGAACATTAACTGAAAGCTTGTACATTTTATTCATGTAACCAAAACTGTTATGTTTACCTACATATTTGGTGCTCATTAGGGGTGTGTGTGTGTGTGTGTGTGTGTGTGTGTGTGTGTGTTTCTCAATTTGATCAGCCCTGATGTTAATATCTAGGTAGTTAATATTAACAATGGCTAAGCTATTAACTTTCCTAAAGGATCAATTTGTACCTTGTCATGGTGGATTTTATTCACATGAGAAGCTTCAATGTTCTATTCAATTTTACGTGAATCCTCTCTGATAATTAGTTTGAAAAAAAATAGTATCACATGGCATCTTATTATTTTCTGCTTCTCCCAGCAACATGCATGTGTAGGGGTGGTATGGTTTTTGATTCAGGTCTCATGTAGCCCAGGCTGGTCTCAAACTTTCCCTGTAGCAGAAGATGGCCTTGAACTTCTGGTTCTCCACGCCCCTATTACCCGTCATCCTGGACTGCAGGTGCTTGCAGTGGGCTTGCTGGACTGCAGGTGTGCCCACATACCTGGTTTTACAGTGTTGGCATGGAACCCAGAGCTTTGTGGATGCTAGGCAGACACAACAGCTGTGCTACATTCCCAGACTCTTATCTAGTTTTTTTTTTTTTTTTTTTTTTTTGAGTGTTTATTCATCTCCCTCAATGGTAGTGAGAGAATTAAATGCCTGCCACTTTGGTATCTAGTCTTGACTTTCCCCCGAATGTCTGCCATCTATGAAGGCTAGGCTTGGTCTCTTTGCATATACCTCCGTCTGGGTCAATGCCCACCTTTCCAAGAAGGATCAGAATCATCCAGCTTTAGAGACAGGAAGTGCAGGGCAGGGGTGTGGTCTACCACAAGCATGGTCTCCTGCTTTTTTCCACTGTGCAGTCATCATGAACCAGGGACCTTTTCTCACCAAAGAAGGACCAGCTGAATTCTGAGGGGCTTTGAGAACAGAGAGGACACTGGGTCCATTTAATATGAATGTAGCCCTCTGTTCTTTGTGTGTTCAGTCTGTGTGTGTGTGTGTGTGTGTGTGTGTGTAGAATGTGTGTGTACAATGTGTGCATGTCTGTGTGTCTATGTATGTGTGTATGTCTGTGTGTGTGGCTGTGTTTATGACTATATATGTGTGTATAGAGTGTGTGTACGTGTGTCTGTGCATGTGTGTATGTAGTGTGTGTGTATGTAGTATGTATATGTGTGTATGTGTGTGTGCATGTGTGCAGAGTGTGTGCTGTTCATACACTTAGTTCTTTATTTTTCTCCTCTGTCCCACTTACTCCTTCCTGTTTCTCTCCATTGTTCTCTTTTGATCCAGAGTCACTGCTTACCCCTAGAGAGTTATCCTCTATTTTGAGAGTCGCTCAGCCACCCATTTCTTCTTGCTTGCCATCATACATCCATATTGCCTGATTGATATCCATACAAGGACAAAGTGAGAACAACCCCCCAAGCTCAGCACTCACAGCTCATCCTCTGTCCCCTATGACATCCACTATATAGCTTCCTGCAGAACCTACCAAAACTCTGAAGGAAACATCACAGAAATTTCAAGAAAAAAAAAAAACAACAACAGCACAACTGTCTTTTTCAAAACTCAACCTTTTGCAGGGACAGGGCTGAAAACTCAATCAGTAAAGTGCTTAGTGCATGAGTAGGAGGACCTGACCTTGCATCCCCAGCACCCACATCAAAAAATTGTGTGTATGTATGTGACCCCAATGCTGGAAGGCAGAGACAGGAGGAGGATCCCTAGTACTTGTCAGCTTAGCTGAATGGATGAGCTCTGGGCTCAGTGAGAGTCTGTCTCAAAAATGACATGAAAAGCAATTGAAGAACACAACTGGTATCTTGCTTTGGCCTCCCCACACACAGGCACACATGCATGCATGTACATGTCCATACAACTACATAAACATTTATGTGTGCCACACCCACACTACCACATGGAACCCAAATAAAATAAAATGGCATTTGAGATGATGACTGCAGAACCTGGCCTTTGGCCTCTATATGCATGCACAGACATGTGTAAGCATATCGCACATATGACCACAACACACACGGGCATCTAAATAGCTTATTAAATGAATAGGCATTTAACAGATATAATGTGCTATAAGTGAAAAGCTTTCTAGACCTCTGTACTCAGCAACCTTCTTTACAGACACATAGGGAAGCGATAAAACACAGGGCTGGGCTGCGCGCAGGACACTCCCATCTTGATCTGTCCACCAGTCCACTTGTCGTTGTCAATGCAGGAAGGCACCTCCATGGGAGAGCTAAGACCTGGAAGCCTGGCTTTGTCTCCTCTCTGGGAGTAAAACCTTCCTCTCAGCACAATGACAGGCTCCCCAGGCTCTTCAGGGTTCCTAGGGAAAGTGCTTAAACCCAAAATACCATTTGCGATCTGTTTTCCATCAGAGGAAAAAAAAAGAGGGTCTGATGCTGGGGGTTAGCTCCATGGGAAACTATGACTGCAAATTGGATCTTTGAGATTAAATCCAATTGAAAATGCATTAAGAGCTATTTAAAAAAAAAAAAAATCTTCCCTAGGCCTTTTGTTAGGTGGAGAATCCTTCGAGAGAGAGAGAGAGAGAGAGAGAGAGAGAGAGAGAGAGAGAGAGAG
>JADRCD010227113.1:59238-79047 GCA_019843815.1 Montemys delectorum
GAGAGAGAGAGAGAGAGAGAGAGAGAGAGAGAGAGAGAGAGAGAGAGAAGAAGAAGAAGAAGAAGAAGAAGAAGCAGCAGCTGCTGTTGTGTCTTTTATAACTGGATTCACACAAATTGGACTTTCTTGAGAGGAGGGATTGGGGGAGGGCTTGGTAGCAAAGGGGAAGTCCTGCACCTCTTCCTGAGGCATTCTCAGAGGAGGTCTCTGACTAATTCCCCCTCCCCCCCCCCCCCCCCCCGCCATCCCCTTCACATAGACTTCCCCCACAGAATCTCACCACAGTGCAAGGCACAGCTTACACAAGGGAGAACAGACTCTGCATCTACAGGCTCCGAGCTGAAAAGCCTCTACCTGCTTTGAGAGAAGCCACTGTAAAATGACCATTGCTGCTATGGTACCAGGCCCAGTTGGTATCCCAGGAGTCACTCACACATCGCCATGGCAACAAAGGGAAGCCAAGAAAACTCGTCACTGGGAAAGTACACAACAAAGATGTGCGTATCACAGACACAAGCAACACACGCTGGGCAGGGAGACAGACCTTGCTGCTAGGAGTCACGTGATCTGGGACAAGTCATTTAATCATCGAGCCTCAGCTTCTTCACTGGTATAATGAGGATGAGGATGCAATTCTACAGCCCTGTCCTGATAACTGAGCAAATGCAGCCAATGTTCAAGCACAGTACCTCATCCCAGTATAATACTATTATTAGTAGTTCTTCTAATAGGAAAAGCCACACACGTGTGTGTGTGTGTTTGTGTGTGTGTGTGTCCTTTTATTGTGTGTGTGCACATGTACCATGCATAGATGTGGAGGCCAGAAGCTGCATGTACAGTGTCGTCCTTACTAGCTCTCCACCTTACATTTGATTTTATTTATGATTAATACTGCATGTATGTGAATGCTACAGGAGGGACACGTGTGCTATGATAGGCATTTACAGGTCAGGGGACAACTTTGTAAAGTTGATTCTCTCCGTTTACCTCTCCATGGGTTCCTGGGATGGATTTCGGGTGGACAAGACTTGGGGGACAATCTCCTTAACCCACTTAGCCATCTGCGGCCCCATCTTATTTTCTCAGGGTCTCTCAATGAACCTGGACTGCATGGACTTGGGAAAGCTGGCTGGCCAGCAAGTCCAGAAGTCCTGCTGCCTCTCTCCCCAGGGCTGGGGCTGGGCTGTTTTAAGAGTGTTCGGAGGGACTGAACTCAGACCCCCATGTTGATGTGACAAGCCGTTGTTTACCTAGTGAGCCATTTCGATAGACTCCTTACAGAATAAAATCAGTCATGGTTAAAATAACACCAGTTAGTGTTGGAGGAGATGGCTCAGTGGTTAAAAGTAGCCACAGCTCTTCTAAGAGGACTCAAGTCAGGTTCCCAGCACCCATATTGGATGGCTCACAATTGTCTGTAACCCCAGCCCCTGGGATCTGACACCTGGCTTCCATGGGTACCAGCGCACACATAGTACAACATAGTAACACATACGCTAACACAGACCAAAAAAAAAAAAAAGTCCACATAAATCACAAAAATAAAATAAATCTTGAAAAATAGTAACACCATCATCACCACTCCTTATACCACATATTAAAAGGGGTGTGTGTGTGTGTGTGTGTGTGTGTGGTCACACACGCGCGCCCCCACATACATGTACATGTGTGCAGCTTGCTACTTTCTTCTCCTTCCAGACAATAGTGTTCAATGTAGATCAGGGCTACTCTGCCCTAAACCAAGCTCCGAGCCTGACATCTTTCCTTTCCTTCAGTCAGAACACATCTGGTCCACAACAAAGATTTTCCTCAACCAAATAACACCGGAATAAACTAACTTCATTTACAGCTCAGCTTAACACTTAAAACGAACTGTAATTCTAGAATTCCGGGTGGCTTAGCGCTCCCATCTGAGGTAGCAGCAGCATGCCCCAATAGAGGATTAAATCCTAGTCGGATGCAGGCTTTCTGTATTAACCAGGACCCTGGCTCTTCGGCCTGGTTAGGTTACAGGGACTCCCAATCATGCATTTTATCTTTTGGCCTGTATACATAGGTGCCCAATAAATGTTACCTTTGGTGATAATAAAACAAAAGCCAAACTTTCGAAAGCTGAGCTATCCAAAAGGCCATTGTCTACATTTTTTGGCAGCCACCAGAGAGCCCGTTTTCCCAAGTCAGCAGCCGCTGAGGGAGCTGGCCAGGGGCCAATTCCCAGGGTTGGCGAATTCCTGGAGCCTGGCAAAATGCCCTGCTTCCTCTTTCTCTTTATGTAGTGGAAAACTTTTTCCACTCAGACCCCTCCACATTGTCCTCCACTCCTCCCCCAATAAGAGAGATAGTTAGATGGGAAACATTCTCCAGTTCCATTCCCCCCCCCAACCCCCCGAAATCCATCTATCTCCCACTGCTCCAAGTTGGCAGAGCTCAGAGCAACTGAAGACAGAAGGCAAACAAAGAGGGGCTTCACGGCCCAGTCTGATTCAGCAGGGGCCTGGGGAAGAAAGGCTCAGCAGGACCCAGGGCACAGCGCGTCATTGTGCATGTGCCTGGGCACTTTTGGAAGGCTCTGGAATAAAATTACCTGTTATAAATAGTCACTGGCCAGAATTCAGCTGTGAAGGCAGAAGCCCAAATGTTCCAAAAAAAAAAAAAATACAATGTTCCATATTAAAAGGTCTGGCCTAGTCATTAATAGAGAACTCCTGAGCAACTGGAGTAAGAAGAAAGGAATTCTGGGCTTGGCAAGAGATGACCTGTAGCACGGAACTGGAGGGGGCATTTCTGGCTATGCTGATTTATTTCTTACGGGCCATGTATGTATGCTTTAAAAACCAAGGGGAAGAAACGTGGTCATCTGAATTCCCCTCTATCTCCAGACAGAGTGAGCTGCCATCTTGGGTTGACACTACAAAGAGGGCATGAGAGGCGCAGTGCTGCATATGCTTGGGAGTGACTCTCTGTCTCTGGTTCGTCTGCTTGCCTGTGGAGGGAGAGACAACATTGTCTGCTTATATATGTGAGTGTGCAGGCCCAGAGCAGGCGGGTGCAGGTGAGATGGCCAAGCTCATACGGGCAGTGACGTGTATATCTAGTGTAGGTGGGTTCTCCAGCCAAGCACATCTGTACAAGATATTTATTAGCTTTCTTATGTATAACTGTGAGCGTGACTGTGTTCGTGTGTGTGTGTGTGTGTGTGTGAATGTGCACACAGTGTTTATAAGCATATGTGTGCAGATATATGTGGAAGCCAGTGGACGACTTAGGTCATCGCTCCTCAGGTACCATCAACCTTTGTGCAGACAGAGTTTCTAACCACTCCAGGACTCGATGAGTATGCTAGTGAGCCCTAGGGATCAGCCTGTCTCCACATCTCCATTATCACAGAGATTACAAACATCTGCCACCACACCTGGCTTCTTACGAGGATAGTGGGGATCTAAGCTCACTTGACAACTGCTTTAACCATGCTTGCCATCTCTCTAGCCCAAGAATTTAGAATTCTAATGAAGTGACCAGTCTACTGGACCACCCTTTTATATAGCCGGTGCCATGAATGAGCACACAGCTCTGTACCAGGCATCTTCATCAGGCACCCTGCCCGACAAATAGCAATATCACAGGAGCATAGGACCGGAGTTCTGACAAAGAGTCCAAGGTGCCAGGCTGAAAAACCATACGCAGGAGTCCACTTCGAACGCTGTATTAATGGACTATTGAGTGTGGTGACGCCTGCCTTTCCTTGTAGCGCTCTCAGGAAGGAGAGGTAGCCTTTAATGCCAGCACTTACCTATTGGCAAGCAAACCTCTGTTCACAAGCAACCTGGAACACATAGTAAATTCTAGGAAAGTCGGGGGTGAATAATGAGACCATGTCTCAAAAAACTATGAGGTCATATCTTGTCACATCCCTGACTGCCACCTGTTACCCACTCTGGTCACCTAACTTGAGATGGCTCAGCAGGCAAAATGCTAAACTAGCAAGTTTCAAGTAAGAGTGAGAGACCCTGTATCCAAAGTGGAGAGCAGCTATCACGGAGGAAGATATTCAAGGCTGCTCCATTGTTCCCACAGCTAACTGGGTATGAGCACACATTCATATTCTCTCCCTCTCCGTCTCCCTCTCCCTCTCCGTTTCCCTCTCTCTCCGCCCCCCCCTCTCTCTCTCACACACACACACACACACACACACACACACACACACACACACACACACACAGGTCTATGCTTGGTTTTCGCCTCAGCACAGGTCCCCTCTCTCAGCCCATCTGAGTGAGTCTGCCTTTCACAGGTCCCCTCCTTGCACTCGCCCCTGTCCCTCTGACTTCCAAATGGACTCAGCAGCGGCAGTCACTCTAAGGGACTCCAGAGTGCGGACAGTCTGACCTGCTGCTGCTGCTGGAGACCCCACGGGCAATGGTCCCTCCACCTAGAGTAGTGTTACTTCTTCTAAAGCCATGGGCTACTAGGAAGGAATAGGTATTGCCTAAGGGTAGCAAGAATGGCTCTTCCTAGATGCTGGGTCCTGTGGTTCCTGCCATTCCTTCTGCCTGCCTCCTCTCTGTTTTCCCCTCCCCCTCCCGTTACTTGACCTCCCAACTGAAAGAAACAACAATACTGACCTTCAGATCAGGCATACTTCTTCAGATCCTTCTACCAGCATGAAAAGTATCTCATTGGAGTATCTCCTTCCCTCTCTTTCCCCATTCTCCTTCACTTACCATCTTTCCCCTTCTCATCCTCCCTCCCTCTCATCTCCTTTCTTCTCTCTCGTTCCCTTCCAAACTCTTCTCTTTCTTTCTCCCCATTCTCTAACTCTCCTCTCTCCCTCCCTCTCCTCTCTCCCTTCTTCCTTCTCTCCATTTCTGCTTCCCTTCCTCCTTGTTGACTTCACCAAACAGGCTCAAGCGTCGTCCACACTCTCTGGCCCGGAAGATCCTCACCTAGCCCTTCCCTGCCTTGGTGGCTGCCTCCCTTGCTCACAGGGCCACCGGGATACCACACAAGGGAAAAGAAGGAGAGCAGTAGCTTCATCCCAGGGCATCATGTCGAGGCCAGCAGGAGTTCCGTCTCAGAACCGGCCGACTCACACTGGGACACTGACAGGCCTTGGAGCTATTCTATCTCCAGAGACGCCAGGCCTCCGACAAAAGCTTCCCTCACCACAAGCCAACAGCCCCGAAGCTTCTTGCGGTGCCAGCTCTGACAGATGGATCCCAGAATTCACCAGACCAAATGATTTTATTTCCCTCAACACAGCCATGTGTATAAAGCGGTCTGTGAATTAACTGCATTAGGAAATCTACCAGGCTGAAGACAGCCACTTAAAACCAAGGACCGAAGAGGTGCGGAAGGACAGAAGGCAAGACAACCTCAGAAGCACCTTTGGAAATGGACAATTATGATCCATTAAGCCTCATTAAGGAATGCGAGTTTATGAGGAGGAAACATCTGGAATGACCTGGAATGTAAAGGAAGCAGGAGAAAACTCTGTTGGGGCTTATAGAAGGCAGCCCAGACCAACGAGACTCTTGGCTAGCAGAGAATTGCAAAACTGGTCCACAGAAAGGAGTCTCCAATCTGTGCATCTGGCATTAGGTGGAATGCTCAAATACAATGCTCCTAGATGGGCTCTCGAAATATTAATTGAAATGAGGTTGGAGATAAGGGCTATGGACCAAACTGGCAGAAAGATCACAGTTACTGACGAAACTATGCCAAGGCAGTGCAACCTGTGACCCCGGTGGGTGTTTGATAAATATTGTATAATAATACATGACAGTATAGGAAGGGAAGTTAGCATAAACAGCTGAAGGAAGGGGGAGGGCAAGAGTCAGGATTACTTAAAGCTTACCTATGGTCTCAGACACTTCAGAAGTATAAACCACGCACAGCAGAGGCTGGTTTTTAAGGCTCTGCAGCTTTCCCAGTAAACCTTTGCTAGAGGGAAAAAACAGAAACACCAAACCTGAAATTTAGGCCACTGCTCTAAAGTGAAATATAAAAGTCTTTCTCTTTGTGGTAAGAATTTTCTATCAATAAAAGCAGAAGGGTGACTTCTATCCAACTCCTGAGAAAGAAGGGAGGCCGCACAGGCCGTTTATCAATCTCAAGTGTCACTCCTTGGGACACTGTCCACCTTACTTTTGAGACAGAGTCTCTCACTGGCCTGGAACTCAGTGATAAGGATAGGCTGGCTGTCCATGAGCCCCAGGAATCTCCCTGCTACTAGCCTGCAAGGTGAGGAGTTACACATCCATGCCCCTGGGCCTGGTCCTTTTACACTCTGCAGAGTGCACTGAGGCCCTTGTCCTTGTGTGGTGAGCCCTTCACCAACCAGGCTGTCTTCTGAGCCGCCTACATGCTGTTGTTTTCCCTGCTGTATACATCCTTCTAGGACTGTGACCAGTGAATTACTAGACTGATAAAGGTTCAAAATCAGCAGAAACCCTGCTTCGCATCTCTTGGTCCTCATGCTGAGGAGCTTCACCCACCGGGTGCTCAGGTCCTATGAAGACGAATGGAAAACTGAAGAAAAGGCACACAAGAACAGAGCCTCACAGCTGGCATCCAGAAGGGCATCCGAAAACAACCCCAGGGGAGGGAAACCTTGACAATGAGAATGGAGGGGGAACATCCTGAAAACAGACCTCAGAAGAACACTTTCAAAACAAACAGGTGGGAAGAGCATGCTGGAAACCGGCATGCAGGAAGGATGTCCTAGAGGCTGATGGGTTTAAGGACCTATGCCCAGAGAGACTGATCAACATGCTGTCTGTTGTTATGGACAAAGAACTGGACAGACTGCCATGAAAATGATGAGGCTGCCCTCGGAGGAGAATGCTGGAAACTCCGTTGCCATGGAAACTCAGAGGCTCTGATAATGCTAGTTACTGAAAGATAGGAAGATGACAAGCAGATCTTAGTGCCATAAGGAAACAGCGAGCATGCCAAGCAAGCATCTCTACCCATTGGTCCTTATTCCTGTCAAGGAAGCAGGAAAACTCCCCACCCCATCAATAGCACAGCATCTGCAAAATGCTTTCAAAACATGTCTAGTTGCTATTTTGATTTACTGGTCTCAGATATTGCAAGGATGCACAAAAGGACGTCAGACATTGACAAGACATTGTACTCTAGCTAAATACAACTGATGATGGAGATCAGAGAATACATAGCATCTTCTCTGGGTCCCTAGAAGGAAAGTGGTCCATGGGCAGATGCTCTGGGAAGCACTCAGCAGTCAAACTGCCATACTATTCTTGGGTCACATATGCCCTTGAGAATTTTATGATACTGTATAGATGCCCCCCGCCTAAAAAAAATGCACAAATACAGATTAGTATAAAATGTTTCAACCATTTCAAAGACTTCGGAATAACTGGAAGCCAGCCGAACCCACTTGGTGAGCTCCAAGCCAATAAGTGACTTTGTCTCAAAAAATCAAAATAAATGACACCTAAGAGATGACACTTGGACTGTCCACTGGCCTCTCCACACACACACACATACACACACACACACACACACAGAGAGAGAGAGAGAGAGAGAGAGAGAGAGAGAGACAGAGACAGAGAGAGACAGAGAGACAGAGACAGAGACAGAGAGTGAGAGAGAGACAGAGACAGAGTCAGAGATACACAGAGAGAGAGAACACACAGTAAGGTCATCCTCGCATGAGAATAAGAAGTAGTACATCACCATCCTTCTCCAACCATCACCAACAGTAGCATCTCTCCATACCCAGGGTCCCCTGCTAATGTTTCTGGAGCTCTTGGAAAGACAGCTACTCATGAACAAGCTCATACCCACGCTTATCACACTAAGCAAGATCCATGTGTCAGTTCACAAACATGGATAAGACACGGCCTGCGTCCTCTAAGAAGTTATACTTTAGCCCCATTAGGGGTGATCAGCTCCCAGAGAGCAGGTCATGTCTGGAGGCTGACCTGGTAGCCATAACTGGAAGAGATGGTATGGTACTCAATGAGCAAAAGGTTGGTGTTCTACTAAACATCCCACAATGCACGGGGCACATATACCACAAAGAATTTCTGGGTCTACAATGTCAATACCATCAAGGTTTGAGAACTGGTCCATGTGGCAATCAGTTAAATCAGGTGAATAAGATCCAATTAAGAAGGGCATTTTCTGGGGCTCAACATGTTGATAAACTGCTAGAGTATCTTCCTCACATAACAAACCCTAGATTCCATCCATCTGTACACTGTATTTAAACCAGGCAAACACCTGAAACCACTTAGGAGATGGGAGCAGGAGGTTCAGAAATTCAAGGTTCTCCTGGGCTACAAAACGAGATGATAACGAGATGATAATGAGTGTCTAGTTTCATTCTGCTGCTGTGATAGAACATTCTAACCAAAGGCAATTTAGGGCAAGGGAAAGTTTATGTCAACTTATAGTCTACAGCCTATCACTGAAAGAAGCCATGGTAGGAACTCAAACATGAAAGAATGTTTCTTACTAGCTAGAGTACTTGGGTTTACGCTCAGCTAGCTTTCTTACAAAGCCAGGGGAATGGTGCAACCCACAGTGGGCTGGGTCCTCTTATATCAATTAATAATCAAGAAAATCTCCAACAAACATGCTCACAAGTCAACATGAGCTGGCCACCCTTCAAATGAGACTCCCTTCTCTCTGACTCTAGGTTATTTCAAGTCGATGGGTAAAGCTGACTTGACAGCACGTTTGAGGCTAGCCTGGCCTGCATAAGACCATTTGTCTTTTTGTAGCTAACCATTGGACTGAGCAGGGGGGTCCCTAATAGAAGAGTTAGGGAAAGGACTGAAGGAGTTTGAAGGGGTTTGCAACCCCATAAGAAGAACAACACTATCAACCAACCAGACCATCCCCACCCCAAAGCTCCCAGGGACTAACCAAGGAGTACACATGGCTCCAGCTGCACATGTAGCAGAGGATGGCCTTGTTATGCATGAATTGGAAGAGAGATCCTTGGTCCTATGAAGGCCCGATAGATGCCCCAATGTAGGGGAATAGAGGATGGGGAGGTGAGAGTGGGTGGGTGAGTGGAAGAACACCCTCATAGAAGCAGGGGGAGGGAGGATGTGATAGGGTGTTTCCGGGAGGGAGGGAAACGGGGATAGGGGATAACATTTGAAATGTAAATAAAGAAAATATCCAATAAAAAATAAATAAGAGGGCATTTTCATGGAATCCTTTGAAGGTGTGGTTGTTATGTCAGTTGGCTGAGAGGAGGGGAAGGAGAGGCCTCTCTCAGAGAATGCCAAAACCAGAGGAAGGAAAACCATCCTGGGTGCCAGGCACCAATTGCTAGCAGTAAGCTAAACAACAGCAATTGCTCTGGAAAGTGAGACACTCTTCGGGTCCTCGGCTACCTCCCTCCATCAGCAGTCCAACTAAAAGTCTGCTTAGCCCTCAGATAGGATTGTCAGGCTATCACAGGGCTGTATCCTGCCAGGAAGGACGCCTACCTCCCAGCTGGATGTGTCCCATCAGTCCCCAGCTACTTCTCTCTATTCAATAATTCCTCAGGTAAATGCATGCATACTCTTCTAAAACGGGAGTTGGTTCAAAGAAAATAATAATAATAATAATAATAATAATAATAATAATAATAAATTAGAAAGCAGGCCTAGCTCCACCTTCCAGTACTCATGTTCCCTATTCCCTATGAACCCCTCCCTCCCAACACCACTCCTGGGAGCCCCTGCCTCCCAACGCCATTCCTGGTCAATTGTGTTCTTGCTGAAACCAAGCCTGCCTCCCTCATCCCTGGGCACAGGGATGTTAGGTGTAGTGGTAGCCACGGAAGTTTCTAATTCTGTCAGAAGAGGCATGGAAGCAGCAGAGGTAGACTCCCCGTGGCTGTGACAGAAGTTTCTACTTCAGAGCTTCAAGATACGCAAAGCCAGACCCAAAGATGAAGTTTCAGCTCCAACGCTCCCAAGTCCTATGGCCTCGGGGGAGCTAAGTCACACACAAAGCTGCAGAGTTCTCATCTGTAAAGTAGGGAGGCTTAGAATTCTTACTTTAAAGGGTTGTTGTATTAGCCAACTATTTCTATATAAAGATCTGAGTAGACTGTCTGGCACGTATTAAATGTCAATAAATCTCAGCCAGTATGACTAAAGGAAAGAAACCATTGTGGTCTAACCTCAATGTGTGGTTTGCCAACCAAATACCCAGGGCTGCCAGCTAAAGTAGTTTTGGCGTTAGACACCAGCAGTCCCCAGTGCTGACATGCCAGTGTCTGCTGCTTGGAACTTCTATCCTCTACTCACTGACCTCAGAACTGGTGTTACAGTAAACAACAGGTGCTCGGTCCTTCTTGGGTTCTGCTCTAGACCCTTCAAGACTTTTAGCAACTAGTTATGCTGAGTGCATTCTCTCAGTCCTCTATATTCTGACTTGCATCCCCAGCACCCAGGCAAGCTGCACTGATGGAGGGTGGGTGGGCTCAGTACTACATTTTCAAGGCCTGATGTAAATAATGTGGAATGAGACAGCTTGCCTCAAAAGAAGTAGCAAGTGAGGACCAATGAGCACCAGAGGTCATCCTCTGACCTGTACATGTGCTCTTGTAAATACATACATACACACACACACACACACACACACACACACACACACACACACGCGCGCGCGCGCGCACACACACACTTTAAAACCCCTCTATGCTTACCTAGTCCTCAAAATTGTCACTAAGAGACATAAATAGCCTTTCTTCTTTGTTTTTCTTTATCTGTACTGTTTCTTCATGGAGACTATTTAAGAGCCATCGCAAGAGAGCCATCGTTTCTAACTTAACACGTCACAGTTTGATTAAGTGAAATAAAAAGGTACTAAAGTTAACAGTACCTTATTCTTAGGGTTCTTGAGGAAGGATTTTTTTTCCTGCCAAATCTGAATGAGAAAATCACCTGTGGGTCTCCTGACTTTCAGAAATTCTGGTCACAATGGTTATTGCACTGGAGTTTCAAGATATAAGGATGCCATGTTTCTTTTTCCGTCAGTTTCCCCAAAGGGCATCTCTTCCTGGGCTAATGTTTGGTAAAAGATAAGGAACTGGAAATAAGAGCTGGAGACCTGTGCTCTCTGCCTGGTGTTATCCTTCTGGTTTGCACTAAGAAAAGCAAGTACTGCTGGGCAGTGGTGGTGCACGTCTTTAATCCCAGCACTTGGGAGGCAGAGTGAGTTCCAGGACAGCCAGGGCTATACAGAGAAACCCTGTCTCAAAACAAACAAACAAACAAACAAACACCCCAAGAAAATCAAGTACCTTTGCCGGGCCTGTGACTCAAAAGTTTTACGAGGCTAGAGAGACGGCAGTTCAGTTGGTAATGTATTTGAGACTTGCAAGCAATAGTTCTATTGCCAGAATCCATGTAGGGAGAAAAACAAAAAACAAAACAAACAAAACAATACACCGGGCTTGCCAGAACAAGCTTGTGATCCCTGTTCTGGGGGTGACAGAAATAGCCAGATCCTTTGGACTTGCTGGCCAGCCAGTGTAACCTACTTAAGTAAATTCCAGGCCAGCAAGAGGCCTTCTATCAAAAAAACAGAAGGGAACCAGCAAGATAGTACATATGGTAAAGGGCTTGGTGTGCAAGCAGGAGGACCAGACTTTAATCACCAGAACTCTTGTATCTGGTAGTATATGCTGGTAATCCCAGAGGTAGAGATGCAAAGACAGGTGGATCTCTACGGCTTGCTGACCCACCAGTCTAGTCTGTTTGAAAACTTCCAGGTCAATAAGAGACCCTGTCTCAAAAAAAACAGGGTGGGTGCCAACATGGTGGCTCAGTGGGTAAAAGGTACCTGCCACCAAGCCTGATGACGTTGAGTATGATCCTCAGTACCCATATGAGATAAACAAAAGACTGGTTCCAGAAAATTCTCCCTTGCCTCCCCGTACTTGCCATGGCATGTAAACATGTGTACACACACACAAAATAAATAACTACATACACCCTATTTACCAACAGCCTCTGTAAAATTCTGCTCTTCACATTCTGAATTGATCCGAGGTGCTTTACTAAGGACTGAAACTATGAAGTATTGAAAGATGATAGCTTAGCATGTTTGCCTGTATTGGATATTTGCATATTAGTTGAGACTGGAGGCAGAAATAGGAAGCTCTAGAGACCAACCAACCAGGATGCTATTTCTGGATTAAAAGAACTTTTTTGAACTCTTCCCATCGTGCCATATGGCTGCTGCTGTCTCTGCCTAAGCCCACGTCAGACCCGAATCTTGGCATGTCAAACATTCGTGAAGATTTTCTTCTGCAAAAGAGGCTGAGAGATTACCCCTTCATTACCAGTTTTCACAGAAGTTGAAAAGGGAATTGAAACGTGAGAAAGCACACACTTTCTGCGCAGATACCACATGATGTGGGGTATTCAGAAGAACTGTCCCTTAAAACGTCACTCAAGTCCTTGGCCTCCAGAAGCATGCTGGTCAGTACTAAGCCCAGAGCCAGTTTCTGAGTCACAAGAAGAGCATGACATGAAATCACAGGATCTCTTCTCGGGACTCACCACCCCTACTCACAAAAAGCTTTAAGGAGGTGGTTCTCAACACAGGAGTCTCTACCCCTTTGGCAAACTTCTACCTCCAAAAGAATTTACATTATGATTTATGACAGTAGCAAAATTACAGCTATGGAATAGCAGTGAAAATAATTTTATAGTTAGGGTTCACTACAACATGAGGAACCGTGTTAAACGGTCACAGCAGTAGGAAGGTTGAGAACAGCTGTTTCAAAGGGAAACGGCTATGATCGCAGAAAAAAAAATAACAAAACTGTAGATTAGAAAAAAAAAAAAAGGACTCAAAGCAGAGACGGAGAGGCACAACTGATGAAGCGACTCAGTAACTGTGTGGGGTGGGAGAGTTGGCCACTAGTGTGCATGTGTGTGCATCTGTGTAAGTGTGGGTTGGCAGCCTCAGTGTTAGTCCTCAAGCTCCACTGCCCACTTTGATTATCTGAGAGTCACTCCCAAGCCTGACCTGACCAAGTAAGCAAGGCCAGCTGTCCAAAGAGCCTCCGAGGTCACCTGTCTCCACTTCTTCCCAGCACTGCCACCACACCTGGCTTTTTCACATGGGTACCTGGAATAGAACTCAGGGACTCATGACCTTAACCCTCAACAAATGTTTAGTCAGTCATGCTCTATGAACCAGTCTCCAGCCCAGTTGCTAAGAGTACAGCACCTCCCAGTAACTCACACAAAAGAAGGACCCAAGGCACAGGTCCATTTTTGTACAGGCTAATGTTTCACTAATGCTCAAACCATGCTTCATCCAATGTCTTGCTGTGTTCACATGTATCATGGAACAGAAAAGGTGATTTACATATTTTGGTCCAGAAGCCATGGAAAAGAAGCCAAGTTTCCAGGCACTGCAATTTAAGCTGTCTCTTTGGGTTAACCGGATGCTCAGACTCAAAGATCATCCCAACCAGGCTGTTAAGAATGGTGTCCACTGGGCCCAGCAATATGCTTCAGTTGGTTAAAAACAAACAAACAAACAAACAAACAAACAAAAACCTGAATTTGACCCCTGGAGCTCACAAAACAAACTAGAAAGAGTAGTGTTCATTTGAAATTCCCAGACTTCTATGGCAAGATGGAATTTGAAGGTAGGAGGGCCGGTGGGAAGTTCTAAGGCCAGCTACCCTAGAGTGCACAGCACAGCAGCAAAAAAGGAGAGAGATTTTGCCTCCCTGATTAGGTAGAAGACAAGCATGGGCTTCTGAAAGCAGTTCTCTGATCTGCTCATGCATTTATACATTCACACACACACATGCACATGGTATGCACACATGCTACATAACATTTTAAAAAAGAACTGGAGTAAAAATTCTCAGAAAGAAATGTTACATAGAACAGAACAAATATACAGCCAAGAAGCACTCTTGGCTCTTCAACACTTGGAGTGGTACTGAAGTTTTGTTCAGGTTAGCTCCATAATGAACTGGATGGTGGAGCGACTACACATGAGCCTGGCATCCTACGCAAATGGACCCGAGGCACAGGCCCATTTTTGTACAGGCTAATGTTTATTTCAGCCAGAATTAATGTAATTATATGTAATGTTGACAGATTATGACATTTATCTATTAAGACACTATACAAACATTCCAATAATTTTCTGGCTTTAGCGTTTGTAAAAAATAAATGAGCCTAAATCCCAAGGGATGTTGCTTAATGGGGTATACGGAATCAGGGTTTTAGGAGCAGAGCATTCGGGAAGGAACAGTCAAAAAATAATGGATTCGAGGCCAAAGCACATATAGTGGTCAGTGAATATTTAGCACTTACCACAAGACTGCTGTCCAGAGAGAGTCTTTTACCAAAGTCCCTTCTATCCAGCTGTTTCTTCCCCTCCATGGGTGAGTGATGTATTTTCCTTTGCAATTTATAAGAATCCCCCGTCTGTCTCCACAGCCACTGCAAAAAGTGAACACAGGCTTTGTTATCAAGCACGGAGTGTTTAGACTTTTCAGTTTGCAACTTTCCTACCAGAAACTAGGGCCAAAAAGTACCCAGACCCAAAAAGTAAGTCTAAAACCAGACTTCTCGGCACACCAGACTTCTCTTAGTGGCACACACAGAGCCATCTTTTCGGAGATGCTTGGTTTTTTGTTTTTTTTTTTTTTAATAGGTTCTGCTTCCAGAGTCAGGGAATGGACTAGCATGTTAAATCAGCAGACTGTAGCCAAAAACAGATGGTCTGTGTCATGCCACATGTGTTCCATACCTATCTTCTTTCCATCTGTCAGATGCGTTCTATTTTTATACACTCAGGTGATGTCTGTAAATCCCATGAGCTCAAACTCACAAAACCATACTCCATAACCAGGAATTATTGAGCCTAAGGCCCAGCAAGGAAAACAAACAACTTGCACATGATTGCCGATATTTAATTGTCAGAATGTCATGTAAGGAGCTGGAGAGACGGCTCAGTGGTCTAGAGCACATATTGCTTTAGTAGAGGATAGGAGAATCAGTTCCTAACACCCATACATGGTGGCTTACAACTACATGTAACTTCAACTCCATGGGATCTGATGCTCTCTTCTGGTCTCCATGGGCAACTATACTCACATGCAAAGACTCCCATTCAGACGTAAAGACATGTAATTTTAAAATTAAAATAAATCTTTTAAAATTTCATTTAATTTTTTTTTTTTTGAGCATTGTAAGCGCCAATCTTTTTTTAGGAAGACAGTGTCGGTGACGGTGGGTGATGTCGTCACAGTAGATGACTATTTTTAGAAGACTCGCTGCTTTTTAACACTCTTAGGAACTGCACTGATTTTGCTTATTCTACAATTAGTAAGAATTTTGCTTAATAAAAGACCATCCCATGTATTAAGTTCCAATTTTCACCAACTTAAAAAAAAAAAACCCGGGAGTGTCTCTTGGTCGGTGGTAATTTCCCCATGCTACCATGTCCCTATACTCATAGTACACAGGGGGCACAAGGTTGACTCTGTGGGTTATTATTTTTTAAGGAAATGAAGTTGAGAGATTTTGAAAGAACAGGGGATGGATTCTAGGAGAGTTAAGGCTAGGAATGAGAAGTGAATATAATATAATCAACATATATTCTATGGACATGTGAAATTCTCAATGAATTAATTAAAAAGATAGACTTTATAAAAAAAGAAATGGATTTAAGTCTAGGCTTCCTTACCCTTTGGCCCTGTGACCATGAGCATATCATGTAGCCTCTCTGAAAGTCTCTCTCTCATTTTTTCTCAACTGCTGAAGTTCAACTACATCAATCAAACAAGGTGTGTGGGAATTGAATAGTAGATTATAACTTAGTATGAATTATAAATAGCTAGAGGTAACCTTAACTATCCCTGAATAAAATTCAGTACACCTTTGGTGATTCAGAAATTTTGCTGAAAATACAGAAATTGCCTGTTATCCTCCAAAACAAGACATCCAAGTAGGGCCAATACAGAAGGACTCACCTAACAAAATGCTACGCAAATTAGTCTTTTGTTTGTTTATTCTTTGACAGTTTTACACACATATATAATTAGTTCTGGTTATTTCCTCCCCTCTTCCCCTGTCTCAATCTCTCCCTCTCCCACTGAACCCTTTCTCCTTCCCAACAAATCTCCTATCTGCTGTGTGTACATGCATGTGTGCATGTGTGTGCAAATATGTGTAAATATGTGTGTATGTATGTGCAAACATGTGTAAGCATGTGTGCATGCATGTGTGCAAACGTGTGTAAGCATTGCGTACATGCATGTGTGCATATGTGTGCAAACATGTGTAAACATGTGTGTGCATGTGTGCATGTGTGTAAACATGTGTGTATGTGCATGTGTGCATGTATGTGTAAACGTGTATAAACATGTGTGTGCGTATGCATGTGTGTGTGCGTGTCTATAACTTACTGAATTGCTTTCATGATTCAGTGCACCTATCTACCAGAGCATGGGCAACTTACCAGTGCCTATGCCACTGAGGAAAATATCACCTCCCCTATGCTAGCAAAAAATAATTCCCGATAGCTCCTCAGGAAGCGGTAGGTCTCATGGGTCCCTCCCCATCCATGGTGAAACACTGAATGGCCAGATTTCATACAGGCACAGACATAAAATTGCAAAGACTATGTGCTACCACTCTCAATTGCTGGAAGTCTCGCCTGGATCAAACGTACTTGACCTCACAGCCCCTGTGACCTCTTGCTTCTGATTTCCTCCATCACAAAAGCTGTTATGAAGATGGGCTCTAGGCAGAGTCTGCCCAAAGCTCATCCACTCTGGATTCTTCCTCCATTTTGTGAACAGCAACCTTAGGACATCACTAGCATACTAAAAGACTTGTATCCGTCTCCCTCAAATTAAGGAGGGAGACCATCCACATGATGGTTGACTCTAAAGGTCAACTTGAGATGACCTAGAATCACCTAGAGGGTTTCAGTATGGGCTGTGTGCCTTGGGTTGGCCTGTGACCTATGCGTATGTTGTGTGGTGGTTTGTCTTCATTATGTTAGTTGTTATGGAATTATCGAGACGGGTGGGCATGGCATCATTCTCTGGGCAGATGGCCCTGAACTGCGTAAAAGCAGAGAAATAAAGCTGTGCCCAAGCGAGCACATTCTCTCACCTCTTAACAAAGAGTGACATGGCCAGCTATCTCAAACCCCACCATGGTGACTTCCCTGTGCCCTGGAAGGGTGAACTAAAATTAACCCTATCAGCTGGGCAGTGGAGGCGCATGCCTTTAATCCCAGCACTTGGGAGGCAGAGACAGGCAGATTTCTGAGTTCAAGGCCAGCCTGGTCTACAGAGTGAGTTCCAGGACAGCCAGGGCTATTCAGAGAAACTCTGTCTCGAAAAAAAAAATAATAAAAAATAAACCCTATCTACCTTAGCTATTTTTTCTCCCCTGCAACACCACTGAAAGTAAAACAGCCTATATCCTGCCATCAGAGCTTTACAGTCCCCCCCAACCCCTAGGTGATTTTTGGTGAGCCCGCTTTATCTTAAGTCTCACTCCATCCTGCTTGCCCCTCCCCCTGCACTGGGACTGGGACTGTCTTACTTCTAACAGAAGATCTTCACAACAGATCCATTTGGTAAGGACGCCCTTTCTCTCCTGATTGTCATAGAAAATTAATCACCCTAAGTACCCAAGACAGTCCTTTATACACACTATGTTCTAGCTGTATGTGTATTTGGCAAGGCATATAACGGTAAAAAGCGGACGCTAGGCAATGTTTCACATACGATGATAACCAGTTCTACCACAATATAAGAAAGTATCTGTCAACTGATATGGCTTGGGAACCTGCCTCCCATACTTTTACCTTGCCACGAGGCAGGCCCCTCCTTGCCTTATGGACTACAACCGCTGCAATCACTAAGACTAGCTTGTATATGAATAGCTAGGACCCAGACGGACTGCTGGGGATGCCAACATTCCACTTTATCAAACCCATGCTTTCCTAACTTTGAATCCCCCAAATCGCAACAGGCCCTCGTTTCACAAGGAGCATGACTACTCTAGTGCTTACTCTATAGAGTTCCTGGTGTGGAGATATTGAAGACGTAGGCATGCATAAGGGCTAGGCCGAGGCTGGGACATGGCTCTTCTGGTAAAGTGTTGTGGCATGCAAGGAGCACCTGAGTTAGATCCCCCAAGCTAATATAAACACATAAAAGCAACACTGTGCTAGAATGCTAGAGAGTCTCTGGGTCTCCCTGGCCATTCAGTCTTTCTGGATCTGTGAGAGACTGTCTCAAAAAATAAGGTGGGAAATGATACAGGAAGACACTGTGCATTGCAACTCTGGCTTCTGTACACAAAGGTGTGTGTGCGCGCACACACACACACACACAGCCCAAGACTAGAAAGACTAAGTCCCTGCCTTCATGAAATGTATCTTCTGTAGAATGTATAGAGGATGAGCAAGAAGACAAAGAAATAATCTGAAACTGTGGAAGGCGATGGAAATAACTCCAGTGGATGACATCATCTCAAATCATATAGGCCAACTCTGAGCCTTTGTATATACGATAGCTAGAGCAAGAGGCAGCTATGCAAAACAATGTACACCATCATTCCCAGAAGATGACCATGAGAAGGGGGCCAGAAAGGGATTGTATTCTTGGGGAAAGATTCGTTTCTTGAGAATAAAAATAGTTAGAAAGGGAATGCCTACAAAACTTGCTGAGGCATAGCCACCAAGCACGAGACTTCTACATACAAAGGATGGGTTTCGATCTCTCCTTCTTACTAGCTAATAACTCAACAAACTCTTCAATATATTTAGTTCTCAATGGGCTGATCTCTAAAACACAATAAGGAAGCTTCCATTAACGAGACAATTTACTTAAGTATTTTCCCAGTGATTGGTACATAGTTAGTAGTAGTCATAATTAAATATTAGAATAGTGATCATCCCTCTAGTATTGATGGTAATTTGGAAAAGACTGTAGGTGATGGATTTTCTGTTTCTATCGCATAAGGGGTGTGTCCCCAGGGAGAATGAGAATCTTTACAAAATTCCTCAAATAGCCTAGCCTGCCGACCTGTTTGGTTGGCTTAATTCTTTCACATATATTAAGCTGCCAATCATGTAATATAATGGAAGAAATGACATCCAAGTCACTTATCAGCAATATTAGACAAGCACTGAACAATGTTAACATTTCAGGACAATAAGGATCAACCACAACAAGGAGCAATATGGTACCAGAAGGAAGTCCTGGCCACTCACCTACCTCAGTGGAAGCACCGTCCCCACGTCATCAATGTGAACATTTATTAATGGGGAGTGGAAGGGTACCTCAGTCAATAAAGTTCTCACCATGCGAGCATGAAGATCCTGGTCTGGATGAACCATTAGGAGTTGCTAACACGCCTGTGTTCCCAGAGCTGAGGAGGCAAAGGCAGGGGCCTCTCTGGAGGTCGCTGGCCAGCCAGCCGACTGACTGACTGATGAGCTACACGTTCAGTGATGGATCCTGGCTCAAAACATAAGTTAAGAAGGATAGTGGAAGACACCAGGCATTGATCTTGGGCCTCCACAAACATAGATATGTATGGATAGATAGCTACACACATGGGCACCTAAACCAATACAAACATATATCAAACACACATACACACACACACACACACACACACACACACATACACACACACACTAGCTAAACCTGAGAAAATGATAGTGGGAAAGTGCAGAGTAAAGCCATGATAGCAGGCCAAAGACAGACCACATAGATAGATAGATAGATAGATAGATAGATAGATAGATAGATAGATA
>JADRCD010227115.1:0-10818 GCA_019843815.1 Montemys delectorum
CATAATGCCTAAAGAAGTAGAAGTACGCATTAAAACTCTTCCAACCAAAAATACCTCAGGACCAGATGGCTTTGCTGCAGAAACCTATCATTTCTTCAAAGAAGACCTAATACCAACTCCCTTCAAAGTATTCCACAAAATAGAAACAGAAGGAACTCTATCCAATTGGTTCTATGAATTCACAGTTATGCTGATTCTAAAACCAAACAAGGACTCAAGAAAGAACGAACTTAATACCAATTTCCCTTATGAATATCAACGCACAAATACTCAGTAAAATTCTCTCAAACCTATTCCAAGAACACATCAAAATGATTTTTCAACACAATCAAGTAGACTTCATCCCAGAGATACAGGGATGGTTCAATATATGGAAATCCATCAATATAATCCACGACATAAACTCAAAGAAAAAATCCACATGATCATTTCATTAGATGCTGAAAAATCATTTGAAAAAATTCAGCATCCCTTCATGTTAAAAGTCTTGCAAATATCAAGAATTCAGTGCCCATACCTAAACATAGTGAAAGCAATATACAGCAAACCAGTAGCCAATATCAAGCCAGATAGAGAGAAACTTGAAGTAATCCCTCTAAAATCAGGGACCAGACAAGGCTGCCCACTCTGTTCCTATCTATTAAACATAGTACTTGAAGTTCTAGCAAAGGCAATTAGACAACAAAAGAAGCTCAAAGGGATACAAATTTGAAAGGAAGAAGCCAAAATATCACCATTTGCAGACGATAGGTAAGTATATGTAAGAACACATACAGCTAACAAACACTTCAGCCAACTGGCCAGATATAAAATTAACTCAACAAATCAGTAGCCTTCCTATACTCAAAGGATAATCAGGCTGAGAAAGAAATTAGGAAAACAATGCCCTTCACAATAGTCCCCTCAAACATAAAATATTCTGTTATGACTAACCAAACAAGTAAAAGATCTGTACGATAAGAATTTCAAGTCTCTGAAGAAAAAAATTGAAGAAGGCACCGGAAGATGGAAAGATCTCCCATGTTCATGGACTGGTAGGATTAATTTAGTAAAAATAGCCATCTTGACAAAAGCAATCTACAGATTCAATGCAATCCTCATCAAAATTCCAAATCAATTCTTCATAGAGTGAGAAAGAACAATTCTCAAATTCATTTGTAAGGATAAAAATCCTAGGATAGTGAAAACAATTCTCAATAATAAAAGAACTTCTGGGGAAATCACCATCCTCAAGATGTACTACAGAGCAATAATGATTAAAAACTACATAGTATTGGTACAGTGACAGGCAAGAATGGAGTAGAATTGAAAACCCAGAAATGAACCCACACACCTATGGTCACTTGATCTTTGACAAAGAAGGTAAAAACATCCAGTGGAAAAAAGACAACATTTTTAACAAATAGTGCTTGTCCAACTAGTGGTCAACATGTAGAAGAATGCAAATTTATTCATTCTTGTCTCCCTATACAAAGCTCAAGTCCAAGTGGATCATGGACCTCCACATAAAACTAGATACACTGAGTCTAATGGAAGAGAAAATGGGGAAGAATCTCGAACACAAGTAAACAGGGGAAAATTTCTGAACAGAACACCAATGGCTTATGCTCTAAGATCAAAAATTGACAAAAGGAACCTCATAAAGGTTCTTTAAGGCAAGGGACACTGTCAATAGGACAAAACATTGTCCTATTGGGAAAAGTTCTTTATTAATCCTACATCCGATACAGGGCTAATAGCCAATATATACGAAGAATTCAAGATGTTAGACTCTAGAGAACCCTATAACCCTATCAAACCCTATAACCCAAATAATCCTATCAAAAATGGTGAACAGAGTTAATCAGAGAATTCTCAACAGAGAAAACTTGAGTGGGTAAGTAGTACATAAAGAAATGTTCAACATCCTTAGTCATTAGGGAAATGCAATTCAAAACAACCCTGAGATTCCACCTCACACCAGTCACAATGACTAAGATAAAAAACTCAGGTGACAGCAGATGCTGGCAAGGATGTGGAGACAGAGAAATTCTCCCTGACTGCTGATGGGATTGCAAGCTGGTACAACCACTCTGGAAATCAGTCTGGTCATTCCTCAGAAAATTAGACATAGTACTACCTGAGGAACCAGCTATACCACTCCTGGGCATATAGCTATAAGATGCTTCAACATGTAATGAGGACACATGCTCTACTATGTTCAAAGCAGCCATATTTATAATAACCAGAAGCTGGAAAGGACTCAGATGTCCCTTCACAGAGGAATGGATACAGAAAATGTGGTACACAATGGAATCCTACTCAGTTATTAAAAACAATGACTTCATAAAATTCAAATACAAATGGAACTTGAAAATATCCTGAGTGAGGAAACTCAGTCACAAAAGAACACACATGAAATGCACTCATTGGTGATTGGATATTAGCCCTCCCATATACAGTTTCCAAACCTGGAAGCTATTATGGATGCCAGGAAGTACTTACTGACATGGCTGTCTCCTGTGAGGCTCTGCCAGAGCCTGACAAATACAGAGGATGATGCTTGCAGCCAATCATTGGACTAAGCAGGAAGTCCCTCATTTTGGAATGGAGAAGGGACTGAAGGAGCTGAGGGTTTTTGCAGCCCCATTGAAGGAGCAACACTGTCAACTGGCCAGACTCTCTTTAGCTCCCATAAACTGGACCACTAACCAAAGAATACAAATGGAGGGACCTAAGGGCCTGAGGGTATTTGATGCCCCAGTGTAGAGGAATGCCAGAGTTGGAAGATGAGAGTGGATATTTGGGTGGGGGAGCACCCTCTTAGAGGCAGAGGGAAGGGAAATAGGATAGGCAGTTTCCAAAGGGTAGTCCTGGAAAGGGGAAAACATTTGAAATGTCACTAAAGAAAATATAAAAAAAAAAGTAAAATGAAAGATGATATTGGCTGTATACCTGGATATATATCAAATTATATTAACATATATTTAAAATGAAGAATGAACTGAATTAAATGGATTAATTAATTAATTCAATTCAACTGTCTACTAAGCAACATTTAATAATTAACATTACTTAACCTGGCAGAGATATGTGAAATGAGTTTCATCATATCTGTAGAGTTCTTGGATTTGGTCACTCTTTGAAAATGATTTAAGTTTGGTAGTGTTGAATGACTTCATTCAGGATTTGTCACTTTTTTGGACACATTTGCTACTATAATAGGTAAATTAATTTTCAAAGTCAATAATTCTGCATCTTCCCTTAGGAAAAACACATTTAAGAATATTTGCTGGGCAAAAAAAACAATAGGGGAAAGAAGGAAATGAAATAAAATATTTAGTTTTATGAACATATGAGCAATATGGGAAAAATACAACAAATGATACTCAAAGGGATTTGATGTAATTAACGTCAGAATTGAGATTGTAGGTAGAGAGCTGACTTCCAAACTGTCAGTATTCCCTCACAAATGGCTATTTATCTCATAAAGAATATGGTAAAATAAAAAAATGATATGTGCTGGGAACTATACAAACCTATATCAAACATCAGTCTTCCCATTGGTGCATCTTTTCTATACACGGCCTTGAATCAGGCTGTGGAATCCAATTCTGGTATGTTGTGAAGTCATCAATTCTGTCTTATCATAGATCATATTTCTTCCCAATGACTTAAGTTCAGAAACATTTCTGATAATTTAACTCTGTAGTCTTATAACCTAATACAAACTGGATTTCACCCACAGCTACAAAATTTACCTCTTTAAGAAATCCTTTGCAATGTCACAGGGTATTATATATGCCCTGTGCTCATCTTGGCAATGAGCCCTGCTCCTATGGCACTGGTTCTGTTTGATATTGTTTTGTTAATCCTCTTAATACTGCTCTTTTGTTTCTTATGCATGCCTCTGTTTAATTTCCACAAAATGTACTCACACAAATCATACTCACAAAGGATAGGCTTTTCTAAACGGAACTTTATGGGTTGGAGGAGATCTGCAGATGAGCTGAATGCATGATGACATAGGTGGACAAAGATTAATTGATGAATGCCATATTCTGTAGTGTCCACTGATTGTGCTTTGCTGTTCTTCCCCCCAGCACTTTCAGCTGTGTACCCAGATCTAATGCCCTATTGCCTTTGTTGTGGGCCACTTCTCTACATCCCTTACTTTATAGGGCCACAAAAAATTCCAAATCAACACTACGTCATTCAAACAAATTTGTTTCTCAACTGTCTGAAATACTAGCCTCAATTTTTCTTTTAATGTTGAAGTTACTGAAGTTGACACAGTACTCTGTATCAGAAGAAAACTTCCTTAAAGGGCAGTTGGTACTTAACTCATCATTGTATATTGATTATGAACTAGAACCCAGATGCTCTTTTGATTAACAATATCACTCTATAACAATAGTATTTAATGTAATAAGTGTCAAAACATGAAGCTTTCTTGGGATGAGTATGTTGTATGAGATGAGATGAAGTATGTTGGGAATCAAGGAGTATCATAATGTATGATTTTGAAGTAGAACTTAGATCTATATTAACACATTAGGAGGAAGATATAGAGGTTGCAAACTTCAGAAAGATTAAACACATCATCTATAGTTATTCTTAATTAAAAATCTTGATTCACCCTTATAAATGATGCCCCTTTAGTGTTGATATTTATCTCCTTCAAATAAATGAAGTTACCCACTACCATCTTAGCAAAATTATGCCTAAATCAGTATTCTTTTAATTAATGTAAGCACATCACTCCAATGACCATGTATTTGTTTATAATGCTGGCAAAAATTCTCCAGCTGCATAGTGTAATGCACAATAAACACATATATTTATAATTTCAATTCTATAAAATGAAAAGAAATTATATAACAAGTGTTATGAGTTGGTTATTGATATATTTTTACTTGGTACACAACTCTGTGTGTATGCATATATGTTTCTGTGTGTATATGTGTGTGAGTGCATGTGTACATCTGTGTGTATGAGTCTATGTGTGGGTATGTATGTTCATGTATGTGTGTACTCATTCAGGTACAAATATATTTGTGTGTGCATGCATATGTATGCCAAAAGATAAACTCAGATGCTGTGGAGTTTTTCCTCAGGAAACACCTACCTTATATTCTGAGATAGGGCCAAGTCACTGAGTGATCTAGAAGTCACACAGTAGGCTAGGCTGCCTAGCCAATGAGCACATTGTTAATCTCTTATGCCCTTGCAGTTTTATTATAAGCCTGTGTCATCACATCTGGAATTTATTATATCAGTTTTGGAAATCAAACTCAGCCCCCCCCCCCACACTTGTGCTGTAAAGCACTTTTCTAGCTAGGCAATCTGCCCAGCCTCCTCATTTTGAGTATTGGTGATCATCACTTTAGAATTTGATGTGAATTTAATTGGTAATTTTTGTGAGTTCAGTGAGTAGTTTTTGCTGGCCATGATTTGAGGTGCTAGCAGAAGAATAGGAACCATACTACATTACTTTATGCTCTTGAGTACAGTCACAGTCAAGACTTAATACACCATTTATTAGTGTTGAAAGGCTCATGCTTCCTCTCATTTCTAGTTCCCATGGTGCTACTACTCTATGCTAGAACACTGGTGTGTCTTTCTGACACAGTTCCCCACATTCTGTGTTCACATGATGTATTAAATATAACTGTTTCACAGAAAATGTATCTGTTTAATTTTCTTTCCTCTTTAACTTGCTAAGTTTGACTCTTTAATTGGGATGAAATTGAAATAAAAAATTCCAGTGCCTTTTAAATCTGCATTGTGTTTAACATCCTAATAACCTCTTTCTAGCTTTTCCTCTGCTCATATAAGTCATTATCCATTAGTTTAGAGACATCTCATTCTCTCCTTTTCTGTTGATTCTTTACTAGACATCTTTGTTCAAACTCCTATCCTTATCCTTCCATGACTTCCTTTCTTTGCAAGACTGTTATCATAATAGAGTGTTCAGTTGTTGTTTCTATAAAATTGTATCATTTAATGGCTCCTCTGAAAGCTCATAGGTTCCATCTCCTCTGTTATAATAAAGTTTCTGTCATTTGTAATAAGACACAGAATACAAAAATAAGAATTTAATTGTATCTTACTATAGAATTTTGTTAGTGTTGTACTATATTTCTTTTGTTAAACCATATTCTGTATTTTACCTGACACACAGATGCATGATGTGACATGAATGCATTGCTCCTTTTAAAATTCAGAGGAGTTCATAAATGGTATATATGAATAGAAGAGTTTGTATCTCTGTCATCATTCAAAGTGACCAGGAAGAAAGCATAAACTGGTGAATGGCCTGTTATATTAAGTTCTTATTCTTGGTGTTTTACATATGTCACCTAATTTAGTCCTCCCATCAATTTGAGTCTTTAAAACCCAAGCACTATCAAGAATATAAAACAGTGAGTGGCAAAGCCCAGAATCAAAGTTCAAATTCTGATTTCAATATATATCATCCTTTTACCAGTTTGCATTACTTCCTTGAAGAGTCTATAAAATCTGCATTGTTTACTGTTGTCTATCTTGTTGGCTAATTGAAAGAATATACATAACAAAGGCTGAGAAACTACAAATATTCTCTAGTAATGGCTGGTCAGGAGTCATAGATGCAAGCATCATCAACAAAATACAAGAGATAAGGGCAGAAGGTATCTTAGAAAACATTGACACAAGTCAAAGAAAATGCAAAATGCAAAAAGTTCCTAATCCAAAATATCTAGGACATCCAGGACACAATAAGAAGACCAAACCTAAGGATAGCAGGCATAGAAAAGAGTGAAGTTTCCCAAAATAAAGAGCCAGTAAATATCTTCAACAAAATTATAGAAGAAAACTTCCCTAACCTAAAGAAAGAGATGCCCATGAATATACAAAAAGTCTACTGAACTCCAAATAGACTGGACCAAAACAGAAATGCCTCCTGCCACATAATAATAAAAACACCAAATGCACTAAACAAAGAAAGAATTTTAAAAGCAGTAAGGAAAAAAGGTCAAGTAACATGTAAAGGCAGGCCTATCAGAATTACACCAGAATTCTCACCAGAGACTATGAAAGTCAGAAGATTCTGGGAAGATGTCATACAGACCCTAAGAGCACATGAATTTCAGTTCAGGCTACTATACCCCCCCTCAAAAAAACCCCTCTTAATTAACATAGATGGATAAAATAAGATATTCCATGACAAAACCAAATTTACACAATATCTTTCCACAAATCTATCCCTACAAAGGATAATAAATGCAAAGCACCAACACAAGCAGGGAAACTACATCCTCAAAAAAGCAAGAATGTAACCTTTCAACAAATCCAAAAGAAGACAGGCACACAAATATAATGCCACCTCTAACAAAAGTAACAGGGAGTAACAATCACTTTTCCGTAATATCTCTTAACATCAATGGACTCAGTTCCTGGATAAAAAGACATAGAATAACAGAGTGCTTACTTAAATAGAACCCAGCATTTTGCTGCATACAGGAAACACCTCAGTGTTAAAGACAAGACAATACATCAGAGTAAAAGGTTGGAATAAAATTGTCCATGTATATGGTCCTGAGAAACAAATTAGCCATTCTAATATCAAATAAAATAAACTTTCAATCAAAAGTTCTCAAAAGGATAAGAAAGGACACTTCATTCTTGTTAAAGGAAAAATCTACCAGGATGAATGAGAGTTCATCTGAACATCTGTGCTCCAAATGCAAGGGCACCCACATTTGTAAAGGAAACTTTACTAAAGCTCAGAACACACATCACGCATCACACCCCACACAATGATCATGGGAGACTTTAGCAACCCATTCTCAGCAATGGGCAGATTCTGGAAACAGAAACTAAACAAGACACAGTGAAACTTGCAGAAGTTATGAACCAAATGGATATAACAGATATTTATAGAACATTTCATTCTAAAGCAAGAAAATATACTTTCTTCTCAGCACCTCATGTTACCTTTTCCAAAATTGACCATATAATTGGCCACAAAACAAGCCTTGACAGATACAAGAAAATTTATATAACTTCATGCACCCTATCAGATCACCACGTACTAAGGCTGGTATTAAATTCCAACAAAAACAATGGAAAACAAGCATACACATCGAAACTGAACAATGCTCTCCTCAATGATAACTTGATCAATGAAAAAAGGAAGAAAGAAATTAAAGACTTTTTAGAATGTAATGAAAATGAAGACACCTAATAAACTAAAATTTATGGGACACAATGAAAGCAGTGGTAAGAGGAAAACTCATAACTAAGGACCTACAAAAAGAAACTGGAGAGGGCTTAGACTAGCAATTTGATAGCACACGTGAAGGTTGTAGGACAAAACCAAGCAAATACACCCCAGAGGAGTAGATGGAAGGAAACAATCAAACTCGGGGCTAAAATCAACCAAATAGAAACAAATAGAACTATACAAAGAATCAACCAAAGCAGGACCTGGTTCTTTGAGAAAATCAACAAGATAGATAAACCCTTAGCTAGACTAACCAGAGGGCACAGAGACAGTATCCAAATCAACAAAATCAGAAAAGAAAAGGGAGAGATAACAACAGAAACTATGGAAATTAAAAAAAAAATCAGATCCTACTACAAAAGTTTATACTCCACTAAATTGGAAAATCTGGATGAAATGGACAATTTTCTAGATACGAACAAGGTACCAAAGTTAAATCAGGATCAGATAAACCACCTAAACAGTCCCATAACCCCTAAAGAAATAGAAGCAGTCATTAATAGTCCTCCAACCAAAAGAAAGCCCAGGACCAGATGGGTTCAGTGGAGAATTCTATCAGACCTAATACCAATACTCTTCAAACTATTCTACAAAATAGAAACAGAAGGTACACTACCCAATTCATTCTATGAAGGCACAATTAAACAGAGAGAAACCTGAAGCAATCCCACTAAAATCAGGGACTTGACAAGGCTAACTGCTCCCTCCCTATCTAATCAAAATAGTACTTGAAGTTCTAGTGAGGGCAATTAGACAACAAAAGAAGGGCAAAGGGATACAAATTGGAAAGGAAAAAGTCAAAATATCACTATTTGCAGATCCTATAGTTAAGATAGTTAAGTATAGACCTTATAGTTAAGTGACCCCAAAAATACCACCAGAGAACTTGTAAACCTGATAAATAACTTCAGCAAAGTAGCCAGATATAAAATTAACTCAAACAAGCCAGTAGCCTTCCTCTACTCAAAGGAAAAACAGGCTGAGAAAGAAATTAGGGAAATGATACCCTTCATAATAGCCTCAAATAATATTTCCTACCTTGGTGTGACTCTAACCAAGCAAGTGAAAGATCTATATGAAGAGAACTTCAAGTCTCTGAAGAAAGAAATCCAGGAAGATGTCGGAAGATGGAAAGATCTCCCATGCTCATGGATTGGCAGGATTAAAATAGTAAAAAGGGCCATCTTGACAAAAGAAATCTACATATTCAATGCAATCCCCATCAAAATTTCAAATCAATTCTTCATAGAGTTAGAAAAAGCAATTCTCAAATTCATTTGAAATGACAAAAAACCCAGGACAGTGAAAACTATTCTCAACAATAAAAGAATTTCTGAGGGAATCATCATCCCTGACCTTAAACTGTAATACAGAACAATAGTTATAAAAGCTGCATGGTATTGGTACAGTGATAGGCAGGTAGATCAATGGAATAGAGTTGAAGACCCAGAAATAAATCCACACACCTATGGTCACTTGATCTTAGACAAAGGATCTAAAACCATCCAGTGGAAAAAAAGACAGTATTTTCTACAAATGGTGCTGGTCCAACTCATGGTCATCATATAGAAGAATGCAAATTGATTCATTCTTATCTCCCTGCACAAAGCTCAAGTCCAAGTGGATCAACAACTTCCACATAAAATGAGATACACTGAATCTAATAGAATCTAAAAGGTGGGGAAGAACCTTGAACATATGGCACAGAAGAAAAGTTTCTTCACAGAACACCTTAGGCTTATGCTCTAAGATCAAGAATTGAGAAATGGGAGCTCCTAAAATTGCAAAGCTTTTGTAAGGCAAATGAAACTGTCAATAAGACAAACTGGCAACCAACAGCCTGGGAAAAGATATTTACCATTCCTACATGCGATAGACGGCTAATATCCAATATATACAAAGAACTCAGGAAGTTAGACTCCAGAGAACCAAATAATCCTGTTAAAAATGGGGAACAGAGTTAAGCAGAGTATTCTCAACTGAGGAAACTTGAATGGGCAAGAAGCACCTAAAGAAATATTCAACATCCTTAGTCATCTTGGAAATGAAAATCAAAATGATCCTGAGATTTCACTTCACACCAGTCAGAATGACTAAGGTCAAAAAGTCAGGTGACAGCATATGCTGGCAAGGATGTGGAGAAAGAGGAACACTCCTCCATTGCTGGTAGGATTGCAAGCCTGTACAATCACTCTGGAAATCAGTTTGGTACTTCCTCAGAAAATAGGACATAGCTATGAGGACTCCTGGGCATATACCCAGAAGATGCTTCTACATGTAATACATGTAATGAAGCCATCCTTTAAAAAAGGACTTATACTTTGCCCTTTATCATTATAGGTGAGAAACTTTTCAAATATATCAGCAATCATATTATTTCTCAAGTGTTTTTGTGTTCAATGATAGAGCAATTGAATTTTAAAATTCATATTCATGTATATAAAAGACTCATTATTCCTCACTGCATTGTTGTCTAGAGAAATTGGTCCAGTTGCTGCTATCTGTAAAAATGTGAGTTCCAGAAGCAATTCTAATCCTCAATAGACACAGCTTGTAATTTTCTATTAAGAGAA
>JADRCD010227116.1:0-19873 GCA_019843815.1 Montemys delectorum
AAGTGCTAGGCAGCCCTTTAGTCACAAGGCCTTCAGGGCGAAGTCTTGTGCCCAGCTCTGAACTCTTTATGTCAGGATCCAAGAAGCCAGTACTAACTGAACTAGTATTTCAGATGATAACTCAGCTAGTCTGTGGCGGGAGAGCGCTGAGCCTGAGCCAGCAGTAAAACAGAAAGGTAAGAATGACCCCTTCACACCTCTTGGTGGGAGGAGACTGAGCAGCCAAGAGGAAACCAGGTGCCAGGCACCAATGTCCTCTCAGGGTGCAGCCAGGGCTGAGTACCCTGATGTGGCAAGGGACTCACTCCTGTCTTTCCCGCAAAGACCATTGCTTGGGCCCTAGTGTGAAGTGGTGGCATTTGTGACCTTACTGGTGTCACAGATGATCTCTGAAATAGATTCTAAGGCCACTGTTCAGAGCCCTGCAGAACACTCCTGTCCAGAGGACTTTAGACTGCCAAAAATGTGGCTGCTGCGTGATCGACTGTAGTGACCCCGGTCTGTGAGTGAACATTTCCTTCAATCACTTTGTACCTTACAAAGGACTATGGTGGAACACTAGTAGGGGTTCCCAAAGCTGGGGAGCCCCCTGCAGGCTGGCCATTTGCTGCTAGGTGCAGCCAGGTGAGGGGTGATTGTCAAGTAGTTTAAATGCTGTGTTTGAGAGTTACTATGTGTCAGAACCAAGGCCTTGAAGGCATGGGAAAGTAGGGTGGCAGGGGCTGCCTGCCTTGGAGGTGGCACAGGTGCTGAGGTGAGGGGCTGCCTGCCGTGGAGGAGGTACAGGAGCTTGGGGGACTGAGGGTGACCCGGGAAACAGGAGAGCCTACCAGCCTTCCTGACAGTAGGGTGTCCCCAGTGCAGCTCACAGCTAGGAAGAGTTGCCTTGGCTGGCATGGTGTAGTAGACGCATGAAAAGCAAGCCATGGGCAGGGGAGAACAGAGGGCCCAGCCAGGTCCTTCGAGACCTTATATGGTCATGGTAAGGAGGTTTCAGTGCTTCAGGGCAGAGCCCTAGGAAAGGTGATGTTTTTGGTAATAGTGACATAGATTGTGTTCGATTTCAAAAGTCCTGTGTTCACGAAGGCTTGAAGATCAGAGTAGAGATGAGCAGAGCCCAGCCCAGCCTGCAGGAGATAGCAGGTCTATGGGCAAGAAAGGACCTGAGGATGCCTGTGTGCCCTCTTCCTGGATTGAGGGCAGTCCCTCATGCCTGTTGCCTAGAGCACTGTTCTGGGTCCCTACTGCTGTCTCCGGTCCCCTGCAGTTTCATACTGATTTAGTGTCTAGTCCCTGACCCTACTATGTGTTATGACATTGGGGTTTCCTGGTTTCCTGCCTCCTACAGACTGCTCTGTCTAGGAGCTCTGCTGTAGTGCTCATGAGAAGATGTCCTGTGTCCCCATGTGGCACAGGATTGTTCTTGTGTGGAGACACATGAATGTGTACTGCTCTCTCCAGCAAGGTGCTCCACCTTTCAGCATGTTGCCCTTTTGTAAACGTGTTCCTGGATGCTACATGTATCACAGGATTATGTGCCTTCAGTTTTGTTGTCTGGCAGTGCTGTGGTTGGAACCCAAGGGATTTCTGGATGTTTGGCAGGCTGTGCCTCTCCCACATCCCCAGCCTGCAGCTTTGACCTCGAAACCATCCTGAGGCACTTTTGACTGAGTAGGCCATGTTTGTGCACAGAGTGCAGCGTGTGAGGAGAAAGGACCCTAGAGAAGTATAGTCCAGCTGTGTGAAGCTGTGGAGATGTAGTATCAGTTCTGGAGGGGGGCTGAGCATGCTGGTCCTGCTGGCTTTGTGACTTCAGTATTCGCTTCATTTAGTTAGCTCTGTGGTATAGATAGTCCTTCACAGTCCTTTACTTTTGTTTTTGTTTATTTTTTGAGACAGGTTTCTCTATGGGTAGCCCTGGCTGTCAGAGATCAGCCTGCCTCTGCCTCCCAAGTACTGGTGTGGGCCCCCACGGCCAGGTCACAGTCTCCCTTTAATGTGCAGTGTTTATGGTTCTGGTTGACCATGACAGACTGGTGGTGAGATGCTAGAGAAACACCCAGAGGATCCCTGTCCCTAGCAAGTGTATCTCCCTGAGTGCTCAGCCATCACTGTGCTGTGGCTCGTTACATTAAGGCTAATTTTCTGATACTCTCTCTTCTTTTCTAGGTGACTCCCCCAGCGATGCAGGTGAGAGCAGTTCTGATGTGTTGGGTGTTGTCGTGCATGTGCACGTGTCAAATGGGGTCTCAGCTCTGTGCTTAGAAAATGTCCTAGTGAAAGTCTTTTACTTTAAAGAAATATACCTGATGAATCTATTTTGCTGTTTTAAGCTTCAATCTTGTATGTGGGTCATACACGTTTCTGTGTTTGAATTTTGAAAAGGCCTCATTTCAGGGTTTTTTCTAGTGCATAATGTTTATTTCTAATGTTCAAATTCTAATTTATCTTTACTGTTTTCTGAAGTATTGTTTTATTGTACTTTAAATAGTAGAATAAATTCTATTGTCATGGTGATTTTGATTTGTGACTTGCTAGCTTAGCCTTTTTATTAAAATGAAAAGCTCTGTGCTGTAGCCAGATGGCTGTGCACTTTCAGTCTCTGCACTGGGGTTAAGTCAGGGGACTTCCGTGAGAGAGCCAGGCCACTCAGGGCTACAGAGCAAGATTCTGTCTTAAAATACAAACAAAATTACATACTGACTATAAAAAGAATACAGCACCCAGTGCGTGTGTAGATAATTTAGAAATGGAGTCCAGCATGACAAAGTGAAAGGCATTTGATGGTCGTTGTTTTTATAACTGAACACAGACACTCCTGGGCCCCCCCATGTGTGACTGAGGTCTGTCACTGCGCTGTGTGGGAGAGTGCACATGTGAGTGGGCTAGAGCTTCTGAGCGATTGTCACACTGTCTGTCAGTGTGTGCTGTTCCTTTCCTCAGGTTCAGTTCTTTTGGATCCATCACCCTTTATTCCTTCCTTAGTCGGCCACTTTGCATTAGCAGAGCTTGAGTGTGCCCATGTCCCCAAGTGTCCACATTTAGATGTCCGACCTCTGTCAATTTTAACCTCATCAGGGAAGGATGGAAAGACTGCATTTATGTTTTCAATCACTTGATTGATGCCTTTTCAACTGTTTATATTTGAATTCATTGCTATTCATATTTGAGTAATTTATTTTTGTTACTATTGAATTCTTTTTGAATTGCTAATGGGATTGTCCCTGGTTTCAGAAGTGGAAGCTGGACCTACTGGCCAAGATAAGCCGGAGGTGACAGAGAGTGCAGAAGTCCCCAGTGAGCTTCCCTCCAGCCTCAGGTGTGTCCTCTGCCAGGGTTTGGGAGTGTGGTCATGCCTGGGACAAGCTGTGGGCTTTGCTGCCATGGCATCTGCTGCCCATTTAATACTTGTGTTGAGTCGTAGGGAATTATTTGTACAAAGTAAGCAAAACTACTTGTGTAGTTTCTAGTAATGGGAAGGTGTGTGGTGCTCTGATGAATGGCAGCTATGCTCGGTTAATGGTGCCAGTGTTCCTCTGTGGAGTGTCTTGACTGTCATGTCGACAGTAACGTGGGAGTGAACACTGGTGCTGGCCTGGCTATTTGTCCTGTCCACTTGAGATTTGTTTGTGTTTCATAGTCTGTTTTTTCCTTCCAATATTTCTTTAGAAGAATGCCTCGGCCTGGGAGTGCACGGCCAGCACCTCCCAGGGTCAAACGACAAGAGAGCACAGAGACACTGGCAGGAGACAGGTGAGGCTGCCTGGCTGGGAGGGCAGGGCGGGTGGGGGGGGGTTCTAGTCACACTGGAGCCACACTCTCTAGTGTATGGGCTGTGGGATGCCAGGGTCTGGGCCTGTGCTGAGAGACTTGGCAGAGTGTAGTACTCAGTACTGGGAAAGCTTGCTTTGAAGAAAGATAGGCTTAGGTCACTGCCTTAAACCACAGAGCAGCATGCATTCCAGACTGGCAAAAGGGAGAAATATGTGTGTTCATGTATAGGACGCCTCAGAATGCATGCACCATTACTGGGCTGTGTTTCCCTGACGTCTAGGTCAAAGACTGTCAGAGCATAAAAAGGAAAAGAGTTGAAGGTGTAATTGTACAAAAATTAAACAGCAAGCTCCCCAAAGCTGGAAACACCTGAGAATATTGGATATGGCAGCTGGGCCTAGAAGAACGGCCCTGCGAAAGGGGGAGTCCCGGGTCATATGACCTACAGGGCCCACAGTGCCATCCATCCTTGCTCTGTCTTAGAGCCAATGTCAGTGAACAGGGCGGTCCCAAGGGCCGTTGTGGGGCAAAAGGACCAGCAAAGCTGGGGTGGCCTGGAGCTCTGGGCAGCGTGGAGGCTGTGTGTGTGTGTGTGTGGGGGGGGTTGATCTTCTCTTCGTTCCCACTATTTCCTGAGGTTTCCCTCCACCTGGCTGGGGCAATGGCAGTTCAGCCTTTTTTCTGAGAACTGTGGTGTTGCCAGATGCAAGGGGCTGATAACAACTGGTGGCTGATGGTTATTTCTAATATATGACTCTTGTTCCTTAGGTCGGGAAGTGGTAAAACTGTCTCCAGTGTGATCATCGACTCCCAGAACTCTGACAATGAGGATGATGAGCAGTTTGTAGTGGAAGCTGCCCCTCAGCTGTCAGAAATCGCAGAAATTGAAATGGTTAGTTCCCCAGAGGGTCATGTTCTTAGTAATATGTTCAAAAACAAGGACTTCAGCCTTTCAGTTTATGTAGATTCAGTTTTTCTAATTTTTCAGTGAGCTGTCTAGTTTCTTTATGTTTTGTTATTTATTTATTTATTTATTTATTTATTTGGAGGTAACAGAGGCATTGAAAGTTCAACTTCCTTGATCTTTCTCCTTTGCGCTCAGGTGCCGTCAGGGGACCTGGAGGATGAGGAGAAGCACGGTGAGTACAGACCAGTGCTCTCATTCATGTGTACATGGACTCTGTGAGTATGGACCAGTGCTCTTGTTCGTGTGTACATGGACTCTGTGAGTATGGACCAGTGCTCTCATTCGTGTGTACATGGGCTCTGTGAGTATGGACCAGTGCTCTTGTTCGTGTGTACATGGGCTCTGTGAGTATGGACCAGTGCCCTTGTTCGTGTGTACATGGACTCTGTGAATATGGACCAGTGCTCTCATTTGTGTGTAGATGGGCTTTGTGAGTATGGACCAGTGCTCTCGTTTGTGTGTAGATGGGCTCTGTGAGTATGGACCAGTGCTCTGTTCGTGTGTACATGGGCTCTGTGAGTATGGACCAGTGCTCTTGTTCGTGTGTACATGGGCTCTGTGAGTATGAACCAGTGCTCTTGTTCATGTGTACATGGGCTCTGTGAATATGGACCAGTGCTCTCATTTGTGTGTAGATGAGCTCTGTGAGTATGGACCAGTGCTCTTGTTCGTGTGTACATGGGCTCTGTGAATATGGACCAGTGCTCTCATTTGTGTGTAGATGGGCTCTGTGAGTACCTTGAAGATGCAAGTGCCGTCCTGTGCCTAGCCACACCAGCTGGGTTCTAGGAGGGACACTGTTGCTCCTGCCATGTGGGCCCGGAGGAGCCACAGGACCTGAGGTTAGAATGGGCTCCAGGCATAATGGCGTCGTGTTTTTCTGTCCAAGACATTGTGTATAAACATGCTTGTATACACACATGAACATGAGGATAGAATTTGTTATTAGCCCAGGTGCCTGAAACTCTCCATCCTCCTGCCTCAGCTCCCTAAACACTGGAATTATAGGCATATGCCACATCTAATTCAGTTTTGGTTTTTAGTTTTGTAAATCTCCCTGTGGCTTCAAGGTTAAATGTACACAGCCAGCTACATTAAGAGGTGTACATTTGCTTCATTGTTGTTGTTGTCGTACTTTGCATTGTGCGGCTCTGGCTGGCCTAGACTTCACTGTGGAGACCCACTTTTGATCATTCTCCTGCTTCTGTCTTGTGAATGTTGGGATTATAAGTGAGATGTGTAAGACTTCTCTCTTGTTCTTATTCCTCTCCTTGACAGGACAGGTAAAATATGAGTAAAGATTCCATTTAAAAAATGTGACTGTGTGTGTGTGTGTCTGTGTGTCTGTGAGAGTGTGTGTGAGTATATATGTGTGCGTGTATGCGTGTGTATGTGTGTGTGTGTGTGTGTGTGTGTGTGTGTGTGTGTGTGAATTTAATAGCCTTCTGGCTTATGTCCCAGCACAGGGGCTGTCTTGGCCTCTCGTCATAGTAGCGTGTTGTACAGCATGTGACTCTGTCATAGCTCACCCACTCAGTCTTCCCGAGGCATGTATGTGTAGAAGACACATGTGACCCTGTCATAGCTCACCCACTCAGTCTTCCCGAGGCATGTATGTGTAGAAGACACGTGTGACTCTGTCATAACTCATCCACTCAGTCTCCCTGAGGCACGTATGTGTACAAGACATTTTTAAGTATAATATTTTATTCTTTGAATACTTCATGAAATTTATTTTGATCATATTTATGCCCCTATACTCCTCCTCCTTGACCCTCCCATATCTACCCAATTTCTCCCCACTTTCTTTCAATTTTGTGACCTTTTTAAAAAACAAAAACATATCACTTCAGTAGTGCTGCTGTATTCTTGTGGGTATAGGCTAGGGCCATCCACGGGGGCATGATTGACCTCATGTGAGCCACACCCTTAAAATCGGGTCTCTCCCTCCCCTAAAGCCTGACTGTTCACAGCTCCTTAGTTATGGGCGAGGGCTCACGTTAGAATGCTGGCTGGCGTTCTGACATTTTCTCTCTAGTCCCCCCTATTATCCACCTCTTACAGTTGTCTTCACCCCTCTTCCACGAACGTTCCTGAGCCTTGGAGGGCAGGTGAGGGGTGCAGTGTCGGTGTCCCACTTGTGGCTGAGCTTCTGTTGACATTTTAGTTGTGAGTTTGTCCATTAGCTACTGTCTGTGCATACCAAATACAAATTTAGTGGGTAGTTTGATGCTATGTCCATTTAATAGAATAGAAGTTTGCGCCTGGGGCTGGTAAGCTCTCCAAACATAAGTTTTGGGGCCAAATGTACAGTACTATATTGGACTTTCCTTCTGTGGAGTGGGTCTCAAATTTAATGAGAGTGGCTGGCTGCCTGCAGAACATTAGTGCCACTGTAGCACCCATGGGTGCGTTGTGCCGCACTGGCCATTGTTGTAGTTCACAGGGTGCACAGCTTGGTTACTCTGTTGATAATACCACCCCCAGGAGCCTACATAGCATTGTAAAATGGTATTTTTAAGAAAATGATATTTCATAAGGTATTTACACCATGGAGAATTCTAAAAGAAATTTAGTATTCTTGCCCAATCTGAAATAGGCATCAGCACTATTATTATTATATATTACTATTATCAGTCATTATAATCCCTGTTTGCTGTGTGTAGTTACATATTGGGGTGTTAATCCACATTTCTTTTTAGCAGAAAACTTTTTTATTTCCAAACCTCCTATCTATGACTGAGACAAGCCTCTGCCAGCCACAGGTGCCACTATGGTTTGCCTTCGCATCGAAGGCACTTTGATATGGAAAAAGAAAGGATGGGAATTCAGCATTCCTGTCATCTTGGGATGGGATCCAAGAATAATGAGTAGCTCTTGGGGCAGATAATGAGCCTTAGCTGAAACCTACTGATTTTAACAGGTGGGCTCGTGAAAAAGATCCTGGAAACAAAGAAGGATTATGAGAAACTGCAGCAGTCTCCCAAGCCTGGCGAGAAGGTAAGGAGCAGGCCCGACATGATGTTAAATCAGTAATCCTGTTGGCGTGCTTCCATGCCCTCCCCTTCACAGCTGAGGCATAGAGAGCTTGCGGCTCTGTCCATGGGGTCCTGCTCCCGGCCCAGGCGGTGGTGTGTGGGTAGCGGCTTCCTTGCAGTGCATCCCCCTGGCCAGGCCTGCTCATTCTTCCTGGCTGCTGTGCAGAGTGGACAGGCTGACTGTTGACCCTCAGTGGAGAATTAAGAGCTGGGAGTTTGTAGGCCTCAGTCTTACTATGAGTCCTGTGTGTGTCTTGCTCCTGGGGCCTTTCTTACTGGTGCATTTAAAAAAAAAAAAAGTTATGATATAGGTCTTGTTGGCCATCAGCCCTCAGCAAGGTCGGAGGCACGCGCGTAAGGCTTCCACAAAAGAAGGGCCAAGTCATACTTAGTAGGAGGATGGGACACTGAAACACAGCGAATGAGTTTTGGTGGCTGTGGTGGTTTCAGTGAGATTGTCCCTTGTCAGATCTGACATTGGAGCACTTGGTCCTCAGTTGTTGGCACTGTTTAGGGGAGTTTTACGAGGTGTGGGCTTGTCAGAGGAAGTGTGTTATTGGAGGCAAGCATTGGGAGATTAGAACACTCAAACCCTTGGGAGTTTGCTGGTTTTGCTTCCTCCTGGGTGGTTCAAGATGGGAAGGTGGGTTCCTCCTCCTGCTGCCTTCACAACATCCTAGACGCTAACCCTGGACCTTTAAGCCCAAATAAATTACCGTCCTTGTTCCCGGCGTTTTGTCCCGGCGATGGAGAAGTGAGTGTTGGATGGCGTGTGTGTGGACTGCCTTGCCCTCGGAGCGTTTGTGATTGAGCTGGGTAAATGCCCAGGATTACCCTTTCCCTCCGTGCCTTTTGTTATTGCTTGTGCGTCCCAGGACACGGTGTATTTACAGTATAGAACGTCTATCTGTATTGCAGTTGCATATGTGACGTATCTTTCAGTCCGCTACTTGCCTGACTTTTTTTAATCCTAAGGAAGTCCTATTTTTAATTTTTAAAATTGTTTTAAAATTCCTCTTTTGTGGTGCAGACGTTAGCTCTTTTCTGCACACAGCACGGTGTGTCTGATGTCAGTTGTAGCTCTAAGGCAGTCATGTTGTTCTTTGTTATTCCTGAAGTCATGCGCTTCACCCTCAGCGGTCTGCTCAGTCCAGACTCAGTACCGTGTGTGGCGATCCGGTGCCCTGCCCTTGCAGAGCCAGCTCCAGTGACAACTGTCTGTCGCACTTGGTGTGCATGTGGGCACCATTATGTTTCTCCTTGCTTTGAACAACTGCATTTGTGTATGCCTGGAAATGTCATTCCAGCTCCTCTCCCTCCCTCTTCCCCCCATTCTCTGTGCTGTGTCTACCGTTCCTGAGTGTTGGTCTGACACGTGCGGCCACTGCAGTAAGATTGCACTTGTTAACTTTATGCCTTGTAAGGCTGAAAAGTCTGGTAATTTAGCCAGTATCTCTGCAAATTTAAGGCCAGCGTAATATAGAGAATGAATTCTGGAGCAGCCAGAGCTACATAGTGAGACCTTGTTTAAAAAAAACCATGCAAATAAACAGCAACAACAACAATAAAACAAAAACAAAATAAACAATACAAAACTGAGAGAAAACCTGAAAATTTCCATTCAAATTGTATTCGTTTCCTTTGATTAATTCTTTATTTCCTTGATTCCTTTCCATGCCTTTAAACGCCTCCTAATGCCATACACAGCCTTCTCATGTTATGTTTTAATTAAGACAAATAGTCTGCAGTGAGTCCTGTTTAACGGAGTTCCCTGGGAGAAGGATTTTGGTCTCTTGGTGATGGGGGTCGCTCCACAGGTTCTTCCTTGGCCGCTAGATGGCGTGGTGTCACCAGCCACGCCTTAGTTCTCAGGGATCGCTTAGAGCATGGTCTTTTCTTTTCTTTTTTTTTTTTTTTTTCGAGACAGGGTTTCTCTGTGTAGCCCTGGCTGCCCTGGAACTCACTCTGTAGACTAGGCTGGCTTTGAACTCAGAAATCCACCTGCCTCTGCCTCCCAAGTGCTGAGATTAAAGGTGTGCGCCACCACCGCCTGGCAAAAAACTTTTACTTAAACAATCATGACTGAACTCTCCATCTCCTAAGCTATACTGGGTACATGTCTGTCACTCCAGCACGCAAGGGGTGGAAACAGAAGGATTAAAGTTCAAGGTCATTCTTGGCTACGTAGAAAGTGTAAGGCCAGTTGAGACTCTATCTTAGAACAAAACAAAACATGGACCTACCAACCAAAGACTGACATGTGCTTGCTTTATACCCAGCTCCTGCCTTCCTGTTGCATCATGGGCAATTGTCACTAAGGCCTTTATGCTCAAGTCTGAGTTGAATGGCTTTTAAATACAGGTGTAATTAGCTTTATTTGGTGCTCATATGCCTTCTGTTGCTGTTATTGGTCCAAATCAAATCAAAGCCCTTATTGTGTCTGCTGTGTCCCACCTATGACACTCCCCGCTCCCTCTCGGCCCTCATCCCTCCCTGGGCATGAGCAGCCTGCCATGTGTTTCTTCTGGAGACCTTACAGCCATTCTGCTCTTCCTCTGGAGCCCTGCTTCGGGGGGAGATCTGCTCCTGCCCACTGCGCAGCCCCCAGTTTGCTATGTCACCCAACATCTTGTTAGTGTGTACTGTGCTAGGCACTCTGCTTTCTACTAGGTAATGGTGCTGTGACTGTGTGGCAAGTCCACTCTCTTGTCTCCATTTCTAACTTAGGAGTACAAGTATGCACTACCTTGCCTAGCTTTTCCACCTTTTAACAAAAGCATTTTATTTTGAGGTAATTGTGGATCTCTTTGAGCTGTGGAGAAGCACTGGAGATGTGCTTGAAATCCTTCCTAGCTTGCCTCTGGGGTTACCTCTACACTAGAGCCATTGACACTAGTGTTGTTAAGATCCAGGATGTTCCTGTCATCAGATCCTTCCCAGTTCCTTCTTTTAAACATAGCCTTTTCCTCCCACCTTTTGCTGGCCATCAGCAATGTGCCTGTAATTCTGTCTTCTCAAGGTTGTATGTATAAGAGGACTCGTTTATGGCCTGGGAGGGCTTTTTAGATTGTGATCTGTAATTTCAGTTATGATTTGTAGTTCTCCAGGAGTTGTCCAGGTGATTCTGTATGTTTGCTGCCGAGTAGTCATCCATGTACACACACTACAGTTTATTTGACATGTCTGGTTATTTCTAGCTTGTGGCTGTGTCCATACCTTTCCTTCATTTTTATTTGTATTGAGACAGATCTTGAGCGGGCCTCCAACTGGCTCTATAGCTGAGGGTAATCTTTAACTTCTGATCGTCCTGATTCTGCCTGCCAAGTGTTATGAGCACACACCACCATGTATAGCTCATAACTAGTTTGAGTAAGGTCTCAAGATTTATGTAGATATTTTTGTGAATGTAAGTTTCAGGTTTTTTCTAAGTAAATGCTTGGATGCACATTTGCTGGCTTGTGTGTGCATTAGCCAGTTCTCTGTCACGGTGACAGGAAACCTGAGGAAAAGAACTTGAAGGGAGAAAGTTGGGTTTTGGCTCACAGCTTATGTGTTTCCATCTGTGCTTAGTCAGCTCCATTGCTCTGGACCTTGGTGAGGCCGAGCATCATGATGGACAGAGAGGCTATATTGACAGCAGAGCACGGCTCCTTGCCCTTGCATCGGAGGAGCAGAGGTCGGGGCCAGATGTGCCCTCAAAGGCAGCTCCCAGTGATAGAGTGATGGAACTGTCCCCAGTTAGGCCCACATCGGAAGCAGCCCTTCAGCTGGGAAGTTTCAGAGGATGAAGTGAGAACCTTTGTCACCCAGTCCCCCAAGCCTTCAGCAGATGTTTTTAGACTCAAGCTGTAGCACTGGGATTGCCTTTAAAGACATCCCCAACTGGCTCCCAGCAATCACCATCGACCCAGTTTCTCCTGCCTGGCACCAGGCATCGCTGTCTAAATTGCACTTAAAGCCGCTGGGGCTCTTGGACACACTTTCATGTACTCACGCCTGTCAGAATGCCACCTTCAGCGATGTGTCTCTGTGTGTCTTGTCTCTCTTCTGATTGTTTGGTCTGCTTGCTGCTCCTGAGCTTTTTCTGCTCTCTGAACTCGGTTTACTGCGTGTGTCTTTATGCGGTGTATGCTTTGCCAGTGTTTCCTTCGTCGTCTCATCTCCTTGGAAGGGTTCTGCAGCATCCTTTGTCATTTCTGATAAGTTCCTCAAGTTTCCCTTCTGTGGGAGCTGCTTGAGGTGCTACCTCTAACTTGTCTAGCTCGGTCCTAAGGACATTCTCTTCCTCCCTCTATAACCAAAGGAGAGATCACTCATCTTTGAGTCAGCATGGAAGAAGGAGAAGGACATCGTTTCCAAGGAGATCGAAAAGCTCCGCGTGTCCATCCAGACCCTATGCAAGAGTGCACTTCCCCTGGGAAAGATCATGGACTACATCCAGGAGGACGTTGATGCCATGCAGAATGAGCTGCAGCTGTGGCACAGCGAGAACAGGCAGCATGCTGAAGCCCTGAGCAAGGAGCAGAGGTGGGGGCTGGGAGGGGCTGGGGGAGGGGGCTGAATGAAATACTGACCAACTCGGAATTGTAACTTAGAGGAATAGAATAGCCCCTGGCATGGGATTATTAGAGAGGTAACTCATGCTTGTAGAAGCATGTGACTATTAACTTGTAGGCTCTTTTCTTCAGAACATGTGATATGATTGAATCATACATCTGTAAGTCCATGTTACAGAAAAGCTCAGTTATATTTGGTCTGTTCTTTCCTTCCCTCCTCCCTCCCTCCCTCCATTCCTTTTGATGTTTTGTTTTATTTTGTTTTGTCTTTTGAGACAAGGTCTCACAGTTTAGCCTGGCTAGCCTGGTATTCACTTTGTAGATCAGGTTGGCCTTGAACTCACAGAGATCACCTGCCTTATGAACAGTTTGATTAAAGGTATGTACAGCTGAAATTTTTCCCGTTTTTTTCTTTTTTTTCTCATTTTTTCAAATAATTTTATAATAGAATTACATCCCCTTTCCTGTTATCCTTCTTCCCCCTAACCCCTCAAATTGATAGCATCTTTTTTACTATCATTGTTACATACATGTTACATATATGTATGTATGTATATGTACAGATATACAAATGCACCTCCTAAGTCCACTTTTGATGCATGTATATGCTTTCAGGACTGACTAATTTTTTTTTATTGGACAACTCATTTGGGGGCTCTTCCTTCCTTACTAGTCTGTTATATTAAAAAATCCTGTACATTTAAAAATATACCACATGATGGAACATAGGAAATCACCAATATTATTGATGCTGAGTTAACCCAGAGAGAGCCTCCCTCCTGACCCTGCTCTCATGCAGCCAAGAGTGTGTGTGTTGGGGCAGGAACTGGCTCTTTGTGTTGTGTTAATGGTCTATGTATAGGCCGTAAAAGCCTGAAGGAAGGAGTGATGTTTGACTCCAGCATTTTGAGATATATTCTGTGCTGGGCCCAGTGCTCAGTCCAGCAAGGAAGAGGTCACCTGACCCTGGTGAAAAAATGAGCCAGGACCTGGGCCAAGGGAGTCTGTCTAAGCCCTGTGAGCCTTATACTGAAGAGGATGTCCCCTGGCAAGGAGGCACTGATCCAGGCTGTGCGCAGTGTCTGTGGACCCTGGCAGCCCACTTCCTTGCTGCTCCTGGGTCTCTTTGTGAGTACTTTAAGGACTTCAAGCCTGCCACTGAGGATGTACTCGCTCCTTTTCACCTAATGTTTAAGGGAAATCTCACACATGCAAGGGAAACAGCTCTGATAGAGTGAGTGGCTGCCTAGCTGTGAAGCCCTGGGTTCTCCTCCTGTTTCTGTAAGAAGTAAAGGAATGCCATCAGCATCCCAGGCTGGATTGTACTCTAGGCCTGCCTGCTGGGAGTGGTGCCTGCCTGCTGGCAGTGGTACCTGCTACACCATTCTTTTTTTTTTTTTTTTTTTTTGAGACAGGGTTTCTCTGTATAGCCCTGGCTGTCCTAGAACTCACTCTGTAGACCAGGCTGGCCTTGAACTCAGAAATCTGCCTGCCTCTGCCTCCCAGGTGCTGGGAGTAAATGGTGCTGGTGCACCATTCTTAGGGGTCTGACACTTAAACTCTTCTCTTGGGTGAAGCCAGCCCTATGCTACTGCTGCCGTTTGGGCTGGAGTGAGAGGCATAGACAGAACTGATGAGACACTGGTTGTCTTCCCCCAGCATCACAGACAGTGCGGTGGAGCCCCTGAAAGCCGAGTTGTCTGAGCTGGAGCAACAGATCAGAGACCAGCAGGACAAGATCTGTGCAGTGAAGGCCAACATCCTGAAGAATGAGGAGAAGATCCAGAAAATGGTGCACAGTATCAACCTGTCATCACGAAGGTGAATGGCCAGCCCCGCTGAGATGGAGCCATCTTCTTCATGATGGACAAGAGGCAGGAACCGCCCGACCGAGCCCCAGTCTGCTGAGAAAATGGCCTGCTGTGCCCTGACCCAGCTAGGGTCAGAGCCTGCGGTTTAGGCGCTAAACTTATTAAAAGGCTGTGTTTTCTTCCTTCCACCTGCGGTACTTACTGCTCACGCATAGCCTCCAGCCCGCCTTTGTGGGAGGGCTTATTTCTTTGTTTGTTTTTCTGGCAAATCCATTTTCTGCTGCAGCCTGTTTGACCCTGTCTGTACCCTGGTGTTCTGGCAGGTAAGTTGTCTCCTCCTTCTGGGCAAACTGCAGGCCTCTACTGCTTCTGAGGCCCCAGGACTTCATACTGGCACCGAGCAAAGGACAACTGTGTAGTTTTTGGTGGGTATTTTATAAATAGAATGAGGCCTGCAGTGGTTAAATTGCCATTTTAATTTCTACCTGAAGGGTGTCGTGGCAGCCCATGTCCTTGTAAGGTGCCGCTCACTTGCGTGGGGTACTGCCCTTTTAGTGTACAGGCTTCTTTCTGCAGCCTCCCGTGACCCTGCTGTCTGCATTTCTAGTCCTCAAAGCTCATAGGCTGAGAAGGAGAATTTAGCTCAGCCGTTATGGGCATTGTGTAATGGGAACCTGCCATGGGCCACCGCTGCAGCTTTCTGCAGCCGCCAGCTTCCTCCAGATGCATAAGCAGTCCTCCCAGGCCTCCTTAAGAAGACATTGTCGCATGAAGGGGTGACATGGCCCTTCTCCTTGGTGAAGGTGTGCTCCAAGAGTTGGGAGTGAGGAGAGACTGAGAGGAAGAGGGTACACCAATTACAATTTGTGTTTGTTTTCCTTTTTTAAAGATCCTTTTTTAAACAAAGTTGGTTTTTTTTAATGGTTTCTATTCAGTTTTTCACCTACTGTAAATACTCATTAAAGGATCTCACTGTGTCTGGAGATGTCCGTACTGGCAGGCAGTCTGAGGAGGTCCTAACACTTGGGTATTTATTATGTACACTGCGTTGCACCCTGGGATGTGTGAAGACTGCTTTAGCACACTTTTGTGCCTAAAGGCTCATTGCTTGTGGCACAGCCAGTGTTTCTCAGTCAGTTGAAGGCAGCAGCCCAGTTCTCAGCTGGGGCCTGGACAGTGTGGGGATGCCCGTCAGCCCCTTAGTCTCTCCTGTCTGAAGCACATCATAACACCCTGCCAATCAGATGCTTCCAAATAGCTTAGCGGGAGGGACGGTTGCTTGTCCACCAACCTTTTGTATGTTCATGATCTCTTTTCTACTGAATTAAATGACTACGTGGACCCCGTATATACCAAGTTAATATATATATATTAATCTCCTTTTATGAATTTGTATATATGAATAGAATTTTTATGTTGAGAAAATTACACACATTGTATGTGAGTAAAATTTTATATGCTGTAGTCTACCAGATTGTATCATAAAGTTTTATTTTTCTTTTATACATAAATCATTAAAATAATCACCTATTTTTCCTATAAGCGTATGGACTGTCAAATTTAGTTGATACAGAAAAAAATGAAAGCTTTTGGGTTTTTAAATTTTCAGATGCACACAGGGGAACTGCTTTTTGCTCATACTATGACATGTTGCTTCTCCTGTGGTAACTGACGTCTCATGAGCCTGCTCACCCTCGGCCAGAGGCTTAAGACTGTGATGTTTCTGAAGGCCTGTGCATGTAGCTGTCTCTGCAGCTTGAGATATATAAATTCAGCCAGGATCTTCTTTGATATTTTGAGAGCATACAGAAGCAGGATTCCTAGCTGTCTTCTGGTTTCGATGTAGAAGTTTCCCCTAGTTGTCTCCCAGCTGTGGTTTATAAGTTTCCTAGGAATGCAGAGTCACACTTTAGGGATTTGACCTTAGAGATTCAGCTGACATTAATGTGTGCAGAAGTACCATAGGTTTTGTGTGTGTGTCTGTGTGTCTGTGTGTGTCGTGTGTGTGTGTATCTGTGTGTGTGTGTCTGTATCTCTGTGTGTGTGTCTGTGTGAGATGGCCCATTCAGAAAAATGTTCACTGTGCAAGTGTGACCATCTGAGTTGGAACCTCCAGAACCCACATAAAACAGCCAGATGTGATAGCACACACACATCTGCAATTGCAGAGCTGCTACAGCAAGATGGGAGGCAGAGACAGAACAACACCCAGGAGCTGGACCAGCTAGCTTGGTCTGTGCCATAGCAAACAAGAGCCTGCCTCTGATGAGGGGGAAGGTGAGGATGGAGAGCCAAGGTGGCGCTGACTTCCACAAGTGCGCCTGCCCTCACACATACCCAGACATGTGGTGTAAAGCAGCTCTGAGTGAGCACTCAGACTTGACACTTTGATAGTCAGGATTAACTTGACAGCAGTGAGTAAACTATGTGAGAACAGAGGAGGCGTTTCCTGTGGTGTCGCAGTGCAGTCAGGGTTCTGTGGGCAGGTATCTTGCCAGTGTCGGCAAAGGACTCTGACCCTAACTTGGTCTCCAAACTGGCCCGAACCAGCCAGGTTCACCCTGTTTTTGATGTGCACAAATCAGTCAATCGAACAAACAGAGAAATGCTTAAGCTATGGGTTAAACTGGTTCAAGTAATTTTGATACTTCCTATAAACCCCCCCACGGAGGTCCCGCAGCCTGCACTGCTGTGACAGAAGCATTTCTTCAGGAGCCTCACAGGCTGCTGCACCCCAGCTCATGAGAGCGCTCGCATAGAGGCTGGTGCAGCAGACTGTCTTCTCAAGAGAGCTCTCCCTGGAAAACTCAAATATAAAAAATTTAGGAAACTAAACCATAGCTTTGGATAGCTCTTTTTTTAAACTGTATCTTTATTTTTTTCCCCACTGAGACATAAGTATTCTGTGTCAGAGCAAACTTTGTATAGATAAATGAAGCATTGGACTCATGACAAGGGCTGGAGAGTCTGCTCAGTGGTTAGTGACAAGGGCTGGGGAGACAGCTGTGGTTAAGAGCGTCTGCCGTTCCTTCAGAGGACCTGGGTGCAGGTCCCAGAAACCCACAAGCATCTGTTTCAGGGGACCCATGCTCTTCTGAACTCCTTGGGCACACACTTGTATACATGCATATAGGAAAACACTCATATACATAAAATACATCTAAAATTTTTTAAACATAGAGTCAAAAGGAAGACAGAGTGTATCTATCCACCAAGGCCATACTTTTATAAGAATTTTATATGCTTGTAAGGACATGAACAAAGTAGTTTACTTATATGCGTGGCATGTGTGTATATATGGTATATACATGTGTGTGCATGTGCCCCTGCCTGTGTGCAGAGTCCAGAGAAGGATGTCGGGTGTTCCATACCTTGCCTTACCTGTTAAGACAGGGTCTCACAGAACCTGGAACTCACCCTTTTTTTCCTTTTCCAGTAGGCTGGCTGGCCAGCAAGACCTGTCTGTGATCCTCCTGTCTTTGCCCCTTCCCATCCCCCAGCACTGAGGTTGCAGTTCTGTGTGGCTGTGCCTGGCTTTTTCTGTGGGTACTGGGGACCCAAACATTGACTTGTGATGCCTTGATTCCACGTCAAACTAAGAAAATGGGACTCCATCTCAAACCTGTCCTCTGCCGCCTACTAACTGAAGAGGTCTTGGTTGGGAAGAGGACAGTGCCTAGCGTGCAGCCATAAAAGCATTGCCCCTTCACTCTCCTAAGAACAAATCAGAATTACTGGGTGCAGAACCGAGTCAAGATCTCAGAGGGCAAAGGGCAGAGCAGCCCCAGACCACCACACCACCAGCTCTGGGCTGTCAGCAGGCAGCTCTGGGCTTTGTGCCCTCAAGCTGGGATTTAAACTAAACAGATTTCCTATAGGAAACACACATACAATCACACTCTGCTAGAGCTGCTTTTATGGACATTTCTCCCTCAGAAATATTTCTCTCTGGAAAAATAAATTCACAGGATGTAATTAAAGCCATTATGTGTGTATGTTGGCTGAGCCTGTTCCTAAGTGCTTCACCAAACGGGCCACCAAGTCAAGAAGTGAAGGCAGGCTTTGTTCCTGTCTATCAACTATGATATTTATTAATCGCAGCACAGGGTGTCCTGAGCCTTTATGGTTTCAGAAATAGCCTTCTGCTGGTTCCCTGCCCAAGGTAGTGCCATTGACTCTGACCCCAGGGTGGCCTCTGCAGGAGCCTCGGCTTCCGTAACAGCCCACAGCCCACCTTTGGGCTTGTGTCCTTTGGCTGGGGGCCTATGAAGAAATAAATTCTAAGCATGAGAATAATTAACTTCTGAAAGGATGAGTCCCCCAAACAGTGCTTTTGGGGTAGCACAGCTAAGAGCAGTTTCATGGTGACTTCTTTGTCTCCCGTCTTCCAAGTACTTTAGGGGAGCCTTTGCTGCATCTCTTTGTCTCGGGGCGGGATCCAACTGGATTTGGCCCAGAAAGGGAATCAGAATGTTGCTTTCTTGGGACAGTGTGGGCATGGGCTGAAACATGAGGAGCTGGGTGCCCCGCGAGTGAGGCCACGGAGCAGACTGTCACAGTTTTTGAGCTGGTGGCGGCTAGATGACACTTTATTGGAGCATGTGACAGAGCAAAAGCACTCACTGCATGGCCAGAGAGTAAAGGAATGAGAAGGACTAGGTTCCTCAGTCGCATGGTCTGATGGCACACTCCCAGTCACCCCACTTTCTGCCAACCTTCTGAGGGTCCCACCAACTTGCAATAGCATCACAGACTGGAGTCCAGGTCTTTAATATCTGTTTCTTTGGGGAATATACTATACTAGGGGTGTACCCTGCTCCAAGTGACTTCAGTCTGAGGACCCTCACTGACATTCACAAAGAATGTTGGCTTGCACTCATGGAAGGCCAGTTCTCTCCTCTAATCCACAGGTTCCCAGGGACCGTGTTCTACTTTGATGGTCCCTGCTTTTCTGGATCTTGTTGGCTCTAGCTGTTGAGTGGCATTGATCCACTTGTCCCCATAAACCCAGGCAAGCTGTCATGAGAAACACACACTCATCCCAGCAGGGGGAGAAGGGAATGTCTGCAGGAGATAGCTTCTGGGGCAGCTGTGAGGAGGGGTGAGGTGAGGAGATAAACACCCAGGACCACATGGGTGGAGCAGGGCTGGGAGCCCAGGGTCCTGCTGGAGTGTGTGAGGAGGCAATGAGGTCATGTCTGTTTGTGTATGGGGGTAAGGTGTGTAGATGGGTAGCTAGGCTTCCCTAATGAAGGGCCTCTGATGTTTGGCTAAGGGGCAGAGGCTAGCCCTAAATGGTCATTACTAGGTTAGTGAGTTCAACTGACAGAAACCAAATCTTATGGGAGAGAAATGTCACCTGGCATTGAGGAAGCACAGAGGGGGAAAGAGTCCAGGCGGTGAGGGGCTGGAGTCCCGGCTTATCCTTGTCAAACTGTAGTTCGGTGTTCTGGAGCCCCTCAGTCATGGACAAGCTTCTTGAGCTGGCATTGGGCTCACCCTCGGATCCTTCACCGTCTGAGTTCCTGTTCTAGTCCTCTCCCACTCGGGCTGAGACTGCCTCAGCTCTCAGTCTCTCTCAGTGCCAGTGCACAGAAAGCACCATGCCCAGGCAGGTGCCATCTCTGCCCAAGGAGCTCTCTCACACTCCACTGAGGTGAGGCCAGGACTCTTCACCTCAGAAGAGAATTTCAGTGACAGTCAGTGCAAAGCACATCGGTTTTTTTT
>JADRCD010227117.1:0-16533 GCA_019843815.1 Montemys delectorum
AAGAGTCAGCATGAGCTGAGCATACTCATGGCTCCCACTTCTTGCTTTCCTACCTCCTCTGGCCTCCCTCCGTCAGATTGGCCTACTGAGAGAAATGTTTGTTTTGGGGTGCAGAAGCCAGACATTATGGCCTGCTCAGCTCCACTCCCTATGAGAGCCAGGCTGTGCTTTCTGTATCGTGTAAAAAGGACAATCTCCAAGGCTCCACGCAGACCAGCACTTCCTACCCATGATTCCAGATTACCTGTCGGGCTCAAGTGGGGTCACCCTACCCATACCTGCTTCTTGACAGGGCTATGACAGGGCTCCACTGTAGTGGCAAGTGGGGAGCCAGGGCCTCAGTTTGTGGTTGGACCTGGCAGAGACAGCTTGGGGGCCAACTCTGGCTGCATTCTTTGGGTTAGATCTGCTTCTTTGACTTTCCCTCAGGGAAAGTTTTCTATAGTTGTCCCTTGCTTGTCAGGGAGTGAGAGTCCCGTACCATTCTAGTGCTTGGGTAGGACCCCCGCTCTGTCCCTCAGTATGGATGGCTGACCACGTTGCAGGGTCGGCAGACCCGTTGAAAGTGTGACACAGTGTTTCCAGCCCCCAACCACAGTCTCCTCTATGGCCTGCCCTAGCCTCAGGTGAGTTGACCACATTTTCTGTGAGAGTCATAAAACTGTAGTGAAAATAGTGGGGATGTAAGCTTGGGATCTCCCCATGCCTTCAGAGGTGGTCTTAAGCCGGAGGACAAGAAACTGAAAGGAATCAATGTCAAATTTTACCCACTGGATGAGGCTTCTTCTGGGAGATGGAAGCTTAAGAAGATCGGCTCTGCCCGGCCTGGATCTCTGTAAATTAGGGTTCCCTGGTACATTCGTGACCTTTTTCACCGTTGCCTGCCACAAAATACCTGGCATAAGCCACTCAGGAAGGGAAGTGTTTGAGGACACAAAAGCAGCTTCGGCTAGGTGGTGGGCAGCTGGCCACATTGCACGTACAGTCGAAGCAGAGAACAAGTGCTGGGGTCAGCTTGCTTTCTCCAATTTCCTTTCTCCTTCAGTCTGGCATGCCTGTCTGGGGGTGGGGGAGGGGATTATGCCACCCCTGCTCAGGGTGTGTCTTCCTTCCTCAATTAAAGCTCTCTGGGAAACACCTTTACAGATGTGTGTAAAGGTATGTCTCCTTCATCCTAGGACCTAGGTGATTCTGAATTTCACCAAGTTACCAAGGAAGACTCACCATCACGCATGACCAGAGGCAGCTCAGGTGCTTTAGGCCGAGGAGAGCGTCTGATATGGAGGGACTTCAGAGCTCACCACACTCCAAACCCAGCTCACCCAAGGGAAGAAGGGTGCCAAGAGTGGCTTCAGCTCAGGCCCAAGTGTGGTTTCTCCAGGTCTACAGTGAAGCTCACCAATGCTCTGGGGATCTGTTCTTGTGGAGAAGGGGAAGGCGTGAGGATCTAGTCTGCTGGGAAGCAGACCAGAGCAGGCCCCCAGTAGGAACCTTGGGGAGACTTAAGCATGGAGCTTGCCTCACAGTGCTTAAATTTGTTGCACTAAGTGGTTTGGGCTTTATACGCTCTGGGGCCCTCAGTCCGGGAAGAAACCTTTTAATAAGTCATTACTAAAACCATTTGCCTTTCGACTGGTTGCGTGCACAATTCCTGAAATATCTCCTTCTTAATTCTCCAGGATATTGATCTTTAGCAGTACTCCTTCTCCGCTGAGGCCCATCACCCCTGTCGTAAAGCTGCCGTGGTGAGTTGAAGGCTCGAGCAGGCATGGAGGGCTGCCGACCCCTCCTCCACCATCCGGGCCCACCCTGGAGGAAGGGGAGAGGCATTCCTGTCTCTCTGCCAAGCCTGGAGGGCCGGGAGCTGTAAAGTATCCACGTAAAGTTGGAGAGAGAGAGTTCTTGGAATGTCAGAACTTCCCATGGCAGTGTGGGGTGGGGCTGCGGGGCCTCTCTGACCATGGCTGGGGCTAAAACCCATGAGCTTCTGATGCCTTGATAGGCACAGACACCTGGCCTGACCCAGGGTCAGGTAATGGTCTCTTGTGACGTTTCTAGGCCTGGGTCGAGTGGTGTGAGCCCCAGGGCAAAATGTGTGAATGTGGCCCTTTCACAAGGTTCCTGATCTCCCAGGATGGTAGAGGGGGCTTTAGTCAAGTTCAGGTCCTGTCTGGCCATCCAGGCAGCACATTCTGGTCACTGTCCTAGTATACTTGCCTCCTGTCTTTTGTTGATGTTGTGAGGAAACAAGCAGAGCTGTCATTGTGTCTGTCTGCCCTAAGGCATCACAAGCTAGGTTTGGTACCACGTGACCCCAAAGTAGATACCGACCCTGTAGAGTGTTCTCGGGAAGTGGGGGAGAGTCTGGGGGCTTGCTTCTGTGCTAACATTGGAAGCCCAGAGAAGTCGTGAGCCTGTGCCTGCCACACTTGGAGGGTCTGGCTGGTCTGTGATCAGCGCTCTCTACTGCTGGCACTGGGCCTTGGCAGTTCCAGGACAGAAGGCAATAAGGTACCCACTAAGGTACCCACTGTGCTTACCCACTAGGTGCTTTCTTGGTGTAAGACATGGCTGGGAGCTGGGCATGGTGACAGAGAGGTAGAGGTGGCTGGTTCCAGTTCCAGGCAGCACCTGTCTCACATATCAACCATATATCCTTTACAATTGTGTATGTGTGTGTATGTGTGTGCGTTTCTTTTGCACGGCTGGCCTTTTGATCTACTTGCGATCTGTTTTGGAACTTGGTTGGGTCAGAGTTAATTTTAAAAGGTGGTATGAGTGTGTGTGTGTTATGGCAGGAGCACATGCATGTGTGTGCGTTCCTGTGTGTGTGTGTGTGTGTGTGTGTGTGTGTGTGTGTGTATCTGAGGAGACCACAGGACAACTGAGTGTCATTTTTTAAAGGAGATGTCTGCTTTGTGTTTTTAAAGACAGAGTCTCTCATTGGCTCAGAGCTTGCTAAATAGGCGAGGCCGACTAACCAAGGAGCCCTAGGAATGTAGTGCACAGTTGTCACGCCTGGCTTTTTATGTGGGTTTTGAGGATTGAATTCAGTGCCCTCACGTCTGCAGACAATACTCACCGAGCCACTCCAGAGCCCCGTGTTAGATTTTTTTTTTTTTTGCCCTGAGTGGCCCATGTAGTACACGGTATGGCAATGGGTTGCTCATTCCTTTTTTGAGTGTATCTATGCTGAAAGTGTAGCGTGACTAGAAACGTCTGGAGGTTTCTCCCTGTGGTGAGAGAATCTTTGGGGCTCAGGAGTCTGGGCTCCATGTTATCCATCTGGAGCCTGGGGGGGGGGTTGCTGTGGTCTGCTGAGAGGTGGGGGGGGGAAGGGAGGGGCCCCCAGACTCCACCAGCCATGTTTGTGAGCTCAGTCTTAGAGCAGAAGAAGATCAACCTTCCGTGGTCAGATGGAGACTCAGCTCCAGGAATGGAGGGATTTGAAGTCTGGGAATTCTGTTTTCTGGCAACTTTAGCTTCCTAATGTGTGGGTGGCCTTCCTATACTCTTACACATAAAACCCAAGCCACCCTTAGCTCTCTTAAAGGGGAGGGGGTGAGGTGAGAGGAACTGCCTGTGGAGTGTCTATTTCTTCGGGAACATTCCATCCAGCAGGCTTGGTGTTTTTTTTTTTTTTTAAAAAGGTGGGAAGAAGCAATGGCGGATGGGAGGTCCAGACACTGAGGCTGCCCAGGATCCGTGGTTGATATAGAGGAAGAAATGGCTGCCACGATTCCAGAAAGAACAGAGGATTTGGGGTGTCCTTTTTGCTCTTACTGTATTGAGGCAAGGTTCTGCAGTGTGGCTCAAATTCACAGCAGTCCTCCTGCCTCAGCCTCTCAGTTGCTGATGTTACAGACGTGCACCACCATGCCTGGCTGGAGTGTCTTCCTTCTTATGGCCTTAGAGAACCCTGAGGTACCCATGTCCTGCTGAAAGTTCACCCCAGGATTGGATCCCTGCACGCGCCACTGCAGGAGTTTGCTCTTGTGTCTTCTATGGGGCCAAGTCTGTCTCAAAGAACTCATGAGCTGTGGGATTGGCAGCCTACCGTCTTCTGATGGGCCTTGCTGCTGCTGGAAACATAGCTCTTTTCCTTCTGGTTCTCTGCCCGCACTGATAGTAATTGACTGTTACCCGTTATGATTCCCCGTAGAAATGGGAATAGCAGCCCACAGTCTTAAAACAATGTCCTTTGATCTGAAAATTCCAGGAAATAAAACACCTTTGCAATTGTGGAGTCCAGACGGGACCTTGTTTCCAGAGGGCCTGGGGCTGCTGCCCTGGACCTGCAGGTCTTGGGTATAGTCTGGCTCCTTCCTGCTTGGTTGCCTGACAGTCAGGGACTGTGAACGAGGCAGGCCTTCATGATAGTGACTTGGTAGTCTTAACAGGACCCAGGACTAGGCAATAGGCTCTGGGGTCCCCCTTTTCTCACCTCTCCCAGGGCTAACCCACCTTCCCTACCTGGTAGGCATCTGGGTGATGTGTGAATTGTCTGCTAGAATCAGCCGTGCAGGGACCTAGGGTGCAGGAAGCCTGCTCATGTGCACTGTCAGTTGGGAGCACCCTGCACCGAATCCCCTGACCCAGCCTAGCAGCTGACCAAATGGCCAGCAGGGTGGATGAACTGGGACTTATGGGCTAAGTTAGGTCCCGACCTATTTTCATAAATTCATATAGTGAGTATATTTCATATAGTCAAAATCAACTTCAAAATTGTATGTTTTTTTTTTTTTTAAGTCAAATGAGGTTACCAGGGGGCACCGGTCACATTGGATTGGACACCTTTATAAAAAGGTGGAGACTGAGACAGAAATGCAGAGAAAGTCATATGAGGACAGGGAGAAGATGGGGTCTACAAGCCAAACAGGGAAGTGACAACTTTGGGGACACCACGGCTGTGGATTTCTGGCCTCCAGACTGAGGCTCCCTTCTGTTGACTGGAGGAAGCTGCTATGGTGTTTGAGGGGGGTTGTCATGGCAACCATGCCTCCCCTGACAGACTCCTAAACTTATCATAACACAAAGCACCAGCGAAGACTCTCTGAACCCCAGGAAAGCAGGGACTAGATGTGAGCATTTAGGTCAGCAGAATTCAGAGCATCCTCTAGTTTGGAGGCCCTGACCTGACCCTGGGAGTCCTCTGGATGTTGTAATAAACATGACCCCTAGGCATGGCCCTTGAGGGTTTGGTGAGTGGTCCTAGCTGGAGCACAGATGATTAGAGGACACTCTGCATCCTGGGCATCCATTCCAGGTCTCCATTGTGGAGCCTGCTAGGTTTACCCCTTGTATGCCATGGGGTCTTGCCCCAATGAGAGTCTTTTTGGGGACTCAGCAAGTGGATTGCCTGTTGGTGGGCAGGCTCATTTCCTGTGCAGCGGGAACAATTATTCTCCTAGGCCACGTGGGTTCCGTCACGAAGGAAGCATTTTGAAGTTGAACTTGGATACATGAAAGTGGATAGAGACCTCACTTAGTCCATAAGTCCCAATTCCACCAGCTGGCTGGCCGTTCGGTCAGCTGCCAGGCTGGGGCATGGGACTTGGTGCAGGGTACTTTGCATCTGACAATGCATATGACCAGCTTCCAGGCTTCCTGCACCCTTAGATCCCTGCATGGCTGATTCTAGCAGACGATTCACATATCACACTGGTGCCTCCATTTTCTGTTTGTTGTGCTTCCAAGTGTGTATAGTATAATTTTTTTCACACCCAAGCTTCCTTATGAATCAAGGCTCTGCAGACTCTGGAAACACAAATGCACCCCAGTGTCCAGAAGTTAGACCCAGAAACTGTGACTGGTCCAGAAGATAGACCCAGTCACAGAAACTGTGGCTGGTCAGGGCTTCTCAACCTCTGGGCTAGGTTGAGAAGCTGCTGGGCTGCTGGGCTGCTAGGCCTCTGCTTGGCATAGGTAGGGACATGTCAAACCCAGCTCCCCAGGTCTCTCTTGGTCTTTGTGACCAGCTGGTGTTGACCAGGCTGGGTTACAGTACTGTGGGTGTTTGGAAGGCTGGAAGCCTAGATGTACAGACTCTGTGCATCCCCACCAGGACCAAGACAGTGCGCAGTAGGACAAAGACACAGCTGAGCCCAGATGGGTTGAAAGCATCAATCAAGGTGAAGGCAGAGCGGGTGGAGGGCCGTGCCACCAGGAGCATTGGCTGGCTGGGTGGGTGGTGACAGCTGTGTATATGAGGATGGGCAGCATCTGTTCTCATTATGGAAAGAGTGCAGGTGACTGACTCCCCAGCCACCACCGCAGGGAGTACCAGTCCCAGGGAGCCATTGCAGCTGCAGAGAGTGGGTAAGGGGTGGGCACTGCACTATACCCTCTGTTCTGCCCCGATCTAACTCCATCCTTGACCCTAATTCTGCTGGATGAGGACTCTGGCCCTGCAGGAAGGCCTCACCCCTGAGAAGTTCAAGTTGTTACTTAGAGAACCCACTCATCGGGAGTAAAGAGAGCCTGGGGGGGGGTTGAGGGAGCTGTTCTCAGCCCCCACAGTTCAGGGTTCTCAGGTTCTAGTGGCTCCTGAAACTCTAGGCAGGGTGCAGTCTAGAACCTATGGCTGGTGACCTCTCTGACTACCTGTCTCTGGAAGCATAGAGTCTCCTGGCATCCCTGGGATTCCTGGGGGCTTGCCTTTTCCAGCAAGCTCTTGTCCCTGCAGGTGCAGATGTGGACCAAGCACCTCCTCATGCCCCAGAATGCATCATGGCATGGTATGAAATGTGGAACTCATGCTCGCAGAGGGACCTTCCAGGATAGTAACTGATCCTCAGTGTCCCCTCCTGGGCTGAAGTGTGTCATAGGCCATGGGGAAAATCCTCTGGTCACAGATGCTTGTGCCACAGAGAGGCTGTGGCTGTTTTGGGCAATGTCCAACTAGTGGCAGGTGAGGTAGGCGCTTGATATTTTACCCACGCCCCTCCCCAGACTATATGGTCCCAAGGCCTCAACTGTACCATGCTTAGGTGACCTCACACTGCTGACAGCCATGGTTAGGCAGGATGTTCTTCCCCTCTGGTCTTCCTCTCCTCTCTAACTTTTTCCTTCCTAGGCCTTCCAGCCCTGTAAGCTCTGCCTCAGACTCTGATTACAGTGGGACACTGGGGCAGCGGTCCTGTTTCCGTAGGCCCCCATTCAGGTGTCCTGTCAGCGCGGAGGACCTGGTGCTCACCTAGTCATCAGAGACAGCCATAATCTTTCTGGTTTCATGGTAGCTGTACTGGGAGCTATCATGGGGCTGAGAGACTTTGCCACTCATTTCTGTATCTTTAATTCTTCTCTTTGCTTTTCGTCACCATTAAATTACTTACAAAACACACCGCATCACAAAGTGGTAAAGTGTAGGGTAAACCACATTCAAGTGCACACACATGTATCCACATGTATCTGTACACACATGTATCCATGCATATCTGTACATATATGTATCCGTGCGTACCTGTACACATATGTATCTATGCATATCTGTATACATGTGTATCTATGCATATCTGTACACACATGTATCTACACATATGTGCATACACAAATACAAAAATAGGCTCAGGAAAGCCAGGTGACTTACTTCATACCATATAGCAATGAGCCTGTGGGGGTTACATGTCAATCCTTGTGGCTCCACAGTTTGATTTATTTATTTATTTATTTATTTAGGTACTAGATTCCCTGGGACTAGAGTTTCAGATAGTTGTGAGCTTCTGTGTGGATGCTGGGTGCTGGGAATCAAACTTGGCTCTTTTGTAGGAGCAATAAGTGGTCCTAGCTGCTGAGCCATCTCTCCAGCCCTTTCTGTGTATATTTATTTATTTATTTATTTATTCATTCATTCATTCATTCATTCATTTATTTTGAGACAGGGTTTCTCTGTGTCTCAGCCCTGGCTGATCTGGAACTCTATAGATCAGGCTGGCCTTGAACTCACAGAGACCTTCCTGCCTCTGCCTTTCTAGTGCTGGGATTAAAGCTATGCACCACAAAGCCTGGCATTTCCTTGCATTTTAAAAGGAGGTAAAATTACCTGCCCCTTGGCAGAACCATAAGGACTAAATTGGATAAGATGTTCGAGGTGCTTGGTCCAGAATGTGGCAATTCAATTTGGACAGTTATGGGTATGGCAGAGATGCCAGAAGTACTAAGCCAGAAGAAAGCACTGGGAAACTAAGCACCAGTACTTGGTTTCCATCTGAGTCTTTGAGGAAGGCTGCCAGGTGAGAGCCTGTAAGCCTCCTGGGTGATTTCTTCTGAGGACAAACAGTGTACAAAATGAGAGAACGACCCCTCCAGAAACAGCAATAGGGTCCCGCTCCTTCCTCGCTGATCCACAGGCTGATGCCTGCTTCTGAGCCCGACTTGCCCCTAACGTCTCCTCCGACCGCTCACGCTTCGGCCCATTGAGAAGGCAGTGTAGCTGTAAAACTTGCTTTTAGGAAAGCTAAGAATTATGGGGAATGACATTAATTTAAAACCTTTTAAGGAGCCAGTTCACCTGTGAAAGTGCTCCCCTGGCGATGGCCTTCCTGTGTGGAAAGCTGCCCGGCCTTTAAAAGGATTTTAATTAATGTTGCTGAGAAACACACGGATGGCATTTAAGGCTGAAGGGAAGAAGTAAAGGCAGCGGCCAGGAGTTTTACAGTGTGAAGCTCATGCTTAAAGGCCGCTGAACCGATCCCACGGATTTAGCCTCTGGCCACAGCCAAGAGTTTGTGTGTGTGTGTGTGTGTGTGTGTGTGTGTGTGTGTGTGTGTGTTGACCTCACCCTCACCCTCAGGATGGAGTGGCTGCCTCCACCTGGACTTTTACCATTGGATTTTAGTGGTCTTTCAGGAACTCCTCCCCTGCACACCTTGCTGGGTGGCAACCGTCTCGCTGCGTGCCCAGTGTGCTCTGACCTGAACTTGAACTCCCCTCTCCTTGAACAGATGCCCAAGCCTGAGGGGGGAGTGTGTAGGAAAGAGGGTGGAGGCCAACTGGGCAGGTGCCATGGGCATTGCTGCTTCAACAGTGAGCCCAGACTGTTGCTGATGGCTGTGCCAGTTAAGGGTAGGTGCACTGTGACTGACTGTCTCTCCTGAGGCAGGAGCGACGGCACTGTCTCCTTGCTGCCTTAGACACACTAGCGTGAACACTCTTTACCAAACCGCTCACACTTGGCGGCACTAAGGAGGTCATGCCTCCATCTTTCTATCACTGTATTTTGGATCCCCTTGTCCAGTCTTGCTACATTCTGACCTTGCCCAGCATAGCTGTCAGATCTTCAGGCTGTCCAGCAATATGCTGCCTGGTGTCACAAAGAGCTCAACATGCTTGCTACCTGGTGTCACAGGGCCCTGCGTGTGTGGCAGGGCCTGGAGCCATCGGTACCTACAGCAACCCCTCAGTTCGACAAGGAGACTGCTGGTCTCTGTATCTATGCCTACCATTTTTGTCCTTTCAAATGCAGTTCAAGTAAAGGCTTGCGTTCCTACCTCTTGAATTGGTACCCCACATATTTTTAGACACTCTCGATGCTTCTCTCATGGACTGTCTCCTTATCTTGGAGGTCCCTGGCTTTATAACCCAGAGAAGGGTATGTGTGAATAGGCAGCAGCCTCCAAACTGTGGTTCTTGCTACGTCATACCATCACTGTTTGTGGCTGGTTGCCCAGGGACCCAATAGGTACCCAAAGACCCAGGGCCTCCTAAGCCTGGCTCCCTGAGCAGGTAGCCTCCTTCCTGGGGAGGCAGCTTCTCCCTCCCTCTGCCACTCTGGCCAAGGCTTCCCCTTTAACATTCCCAAGGCTCCTCCCCTTGGTTCTCTTAAAGTCACACCACACCTTCTCCAAGCCTGGCTGTCTGAGAAGCAACCCCGCTGGGAGCCTCTTTTTCTCCTGAAGGGAAGGCCCTTTCCTGCAAAAAGTCTGTCTTTTATTCAGAAAGCCTTCAGGCCAGGGTGAAGTTTGAATGTGGAGACTAATCAAGACTTAGACGGCAGGGTGAGCCCTTGGTGAGGCTTTCCGGTCTCACAGCAAAGATGCGCCGAGTGTAGTTTTTCCTGTAATGTGGTCTCTCTCTCATCCTCCTCAGGGTCAATGTCCAGTTGTCAAGGGAGCACTGTCACCAAGTGCTTGCTTGTCTGAGGGGATAGAAGATGACTGTGGGCCATTCTGGTGACTTGTACGCCAGCCAAGAAGACACAGTGAGCCCACTGGCCTCTCTTCCTGTGTGCACATCAAAGTAGGGAAGCCCTTGCTACTTGGGCATCGCATCCATCACTGACGTCCTTAGTCTACCCTCTCTGCCAAAGGTCAGCCTGGAAAGTTTTCTGTGTGTGAGTTCTGTGTGTGTGAAAATTTTCAGCGTTTGAAATACCCAAATGAGATAGAACATGGAGGAGACATTGTCAGCCATGTTCAGAAGCTAAATTTCTTTAGCTTCTACATACATTTATACCACAGAAAGCAGATTTGGGAAGAGCAGGCTGAGTAAGAAAGGCAGATCCTGCCCTTCCAGTGTGATAGACAGGGTGCGAGATGGGAGATGGAGAAGGGATCTGGCAAAAACCCCAAATAACCAGGATGGTAAACAGGACACGGCTCTCCCCAAAGCTTTCATGACAGGGAATCTTCTAGAAGGGCTACCAGGCTTCTGCGGAAGACTTGATAGGATGCAGAAACCAGTGTAGGACCCCCAGTGGACCTCCATGATTAACCTACAGGGTGGTGGGAAGGATGACTGCAAGCTAGAGGGACCCCTGTGGAGAACACCAGGAGCCCCGGTCTCTCTGTGATAGTGAGTGATAGGGTGGGAATCCCTGGGCGGGGTCTTTGAGAAATGCTGTATTCCCAGAATGTTTTGGGGGCAGACAAAGAGACCCCCGAGCTGTAGAGAGAACCAGCTTGAGGCCAAATAAGACCTGATGGACCACTTCAGTAGAAGAGACTTACACATGGAGCCATCCATCATCTGCCTAGGGCATGAGCGGACATTCCATACCTTTGAGGACATCCTTTCCTCATCTGTCCTGGCCAACATCGGGAGTTAGTTCTTTACTTCCAGCATGTAGGCTCTGGGGAATCGAACTCAGATCCTTGACTCACGGAACCATCACACCAGCCCTTAGTTTTTGACATAGGATGTGATTCCATTCTTCATAAGACAAATATTAGTCAGGTTTGGATTTTTTTTTTTTTTGGCATTTTTGTTTTTTGTTTTTGTCTGTCACTTGACAAAATAACTGCCTTGTAGCTTTCATCCATGGGTACTTGACCCTGTTGCTCCTGAGTTCATGTGTGGTAAGGCAATTCAAACATCATAGAGAAAGGCGTGGTGGGGGGAGCCTCTAACCTCACCCCAGACTAGAAGCAAAGATAGAGAGGAAGTAGCTGGAGCCAAGACTCACCATTTAAAGGGCTGCCCAGTCTCACTTGCTAATCACCCAACTAGGCCGCACCTCCTAATCATCCCCCACTTTAAAAGTAGATTTGTTCTCATCAGTACTGAACAGAAGCGTTCAGGAAGCCCATGTACTTCCTGCTCTCCTCCTTCCGGCTCCGGTCTTGCCCCTTCTCTCAGATCATCTTTATGTCACTTGGTCTAGGACTTGAGGTGGTGTGAAATTCTCGGACCCAAGGAGAGCTGGTTTGTTTACACGGTAGCTTCTCAGAGGCTGCCTTCTCTCTTCTCTTTTGGGTCTCCTCTGAGTGAACCTTAGCCTTCTGCTTGGCTGGCAGGTCTCTTCCTGGAGGGTTGTCAGGTGCAAAGGCAAGGTCATGGTAGATATTTAAATTCATTCTTTACCCTTATTATTGTGCTTGCGAACTCAGTCTGTCGGGCTTGCTACCTTCTGAGGCTAAGAACAGGCAGGCGGCATGTATCTTCAGGAGTGAAGGGAACGATATTTCCTGCTAGAAACACGAAGGGATTCTTCTCTAGCATTTCCTGTGAGAAACTGATGGATAAAAACTCACAAAACTGTCAGGGCTGGGGCTGGAGAAATGGCTCAGCAGTCAGGAGAGCTGGCGGCTCTTGTAGAAGACTCAGATTTGATTCCTAGTTGGCACCCTGAGGCTCACAACCATCTGTGACCCTAGCTCCAGGAGATCGAAAGCCATCTTCTGAACTCCCTGGCTACTGCACACACACAATGTACTTACTGATACAGAAAATAAAGATAAATAAAATATTTTTAAAATGTCATATTTTAAAATGGCGCTTGATGAACGGGTTTGAGCTCCTGCTCTCCTGCTTGCTCACACAGACCCTCCCACAGTTTGCCAGCTCTGGGGCAGGTTTCCCTAAGCCTTGGACCAATTCTTAGATTGACATTTGAGTCTGTCTCTCTAGTTATGGAGGCAGAGGCTTGCTCCGTGGCCTCGCTTTCTGAAAATTTGCTGCTTCTCCAGTTGATCAGATTTTTACTTCATCGAATTAAGTTGGCTCCCAAGCTCTTGTTAGGTGTAAATGGAAGTCTGAATTCTGACACAGTTTTAAAAATTAAGTTCCCCTGGGGGCTGGAGAGATGGCTCAGTGGTTAAGAGCACCGACTGTTCTTCTAGAGGTCCTGAATTCAAATCCCAGCAACCACATGATGACTTACAACCATCTGTCATGGGATCCAGTGCCCTCCTCTGGTGTGTCTGAAGAAAATGGCAGTGTACTTACATACATTAAATAAATACATTTAAAAAATTAAAAAAAAATAAAATTTAAGTTCCCTTTCTATATGGGTTGTGTCATTCCTGTAGCAAAACGTTTATTTTAATACTGACTACTCAAGGGGGCAGGTAGTACTTACACTCTATGTAGAGAGAGGTGAGCATTAGGGACCAAGATGCCCATGCTAGTGGTGTGGAATGATCTGGAAGGAGCAAGGGTGTCTAATGGAAGGAGGAAGTGTACATACATTAGGCTCAGGGGAGACAGCTTAAAGGGGTCGAAACAGGCACAAAGGGTGTGGCTTGAGCTTGTAAACAGTGCTTCTAAAGTTTTATAGATTCCAAATTTTCTGTAATATAAATATGCTTTGAATGCATGCTATGCAGTGACACTAAGCAGAAGGTCTGCTGACTCCTCCTGCCTTGCCCTCTGGTCCCCACTTGCTGCTTCTTGTGACCAGGCTTGGCTCAGAGGTCTTCACTGGGCTGCGGTCCCCTGAGGAGGGCTCTCTGGACTGCTGGCCCAGCCATCTGTGGTTGGTGGTCGGGGTCCCAGTCAAGTCTGCTTGTCTGGGTCATAGAGGCCTCCGTGGCTGCCAGGTCTAACGTCTGTCTCATTTAGTTTAGCAGGCTTCCTCATTTCCTGCTGCTGTCCCTTCTGCCCAGGCTTCTCACGGATCCAGGACATTTGCCCTCTTCCTACATGGTCCAGGAACCTCAAGAGGTCAGACTGCAGAATGAATAGGAAGCCACAAGAGTGTTGCAGGCAAGACAAACAGGGACCCTGATTTTCCAGTGACTCCCAGGGAAGGATCAAGCACAGGGTGGGTGGGTGTGAACGTTGGGGGAAGCCTCCAAGTTGAGTTCGGTGATTGACACGGTCCTCTCCCTCATGTGTGCGAGGCACTGCAACAGTATTTCTGTCTCCACAGCATGCAACCCCAGCTGGAGCAGAGTCAATGGTGGATTCCCTTTTGCAGCTGCCTCTTTTCAGCTCAAGTACAGTCAATTCCACACAGCTTGGATCTTGGAGCCTCAAGAGCTGTCCACACAAATCCCTTCAAACATGAAAAGCCAGCATGCTGGCCTCTGGCTTGCATCTCGGAGCTTTGAACTAGCGGTTTGCCCGCCAAGAACGTGTTCTGAATGGCTGTTTTGCGTGGCAGGGGAGAGCTCTTGCAGACTCAGAATCTACATCACTACCAGAAAATGGGAAGCGCCTGGTGATTTTGGAAGTAAATCCTTCCAGACTTAATTTTCAGGACCACGTGACTTCCCAAACTACAAAGAGCACATTTTAGCTGTTGAGTGGGGAGCAGGCAGCAAGAACCCCTTCTACCAGCTTCGGCTGCCCAGAGAGCAGGCAGGCTGGGGGAGGAGGGCCAGGCCAGGAGGTGTGCTTAGAAAGAGAGTTCCTGTGGGGAAAGAGGATGGAGAGACAGGGCCTGGGCTGGGTCTTGTGACACTGGAGCTCTGGGACTCTTGGAGGAGCTGTGGTTTCCTAGGGACTTGAAGGCAGGGGTGGGGTGTCTGTCTATCTTTTGACTGCATTCTTCAGTGTCCCTGGCTGCAAAACTCTGGTACTTTCTGAGCTATTCAAGACAGAACTAAGCAACCTCCTATAGCAAGCAAATACCCATAGGAAAGGAGGGAGCGAGGGTATCAAAGATGGACATACACAGCTATTATCTAAGAACACAGTGTGGGGTACATGTGGGGGCATTTCTGGGTCTCCAAAATAAAAGGCTGGTGACGCATCAGGGAGCAGTTCTGGGCTACCTGATTCCCAACTTCAGCACCAGTCCGTTTTTCAAGCTGTATCTTGTGGGGCTGGAGAACGACGATAAGGCACTGAGGCTCCCCTCCCCCCAGAGCTTCCATCAGGAGGACAATGAATATGAGACGCAGACCTGGAGATGGCACCGAGACTGAATAGAGAGAAAGAACAGAAAAACCCAGGCAGCTGCAGGTCAGAAAGACGGGAGAGGGCTTTGGAGCCAGGACTTGACCATCTTATCACAAGCCCATTTGAGGGCCCCCTCGGCAGCAGCTGTTGATCAGGAGGTGGGGTTTCCTGCGTAGCTCAATGCTACCTGTCTGTGGAGGTTGCGGAGGGTGACTTCTCCCTGTTTGAAGATTCACTCCTCAGTGCAGGAGGCAAACACTGGCTTCTGCAGGGCTGTGTTCTTTCAGCCTCTGGAGATTAGCCCGTTCCCCTACCCTTAGTCTCCTCTGTACACTGCGTACCAGGAAACCCAGGTCTGACTTCCCTCTATGGGCTCTGATCTTTCAGGTACCCAGAGTTTGGAAGGTAGCCTTCCTCCATCCATGGAGGGGAAAGAGGTGGATAGGAGCAAAGCCATGCTCCTCAGCTCCAGCGAGCGCATCTCCACCTTCCTCCTGGCTCCTCAATTTCCCTGTCTGCCCACAGAGGGAATGAATAGTCTCTGCTTTCCCCACTCTGCCACTCTGCCTACATCAAAGGTACAATAAAGCTACAGGCAAAGAGCTTTGGAAGTCCTGAGTGGCTTTCCAAGCCTCCCTGAGCCTTTCTGGAACCGAGGCTGCTGAGACAGGAAATGGGAGGCATTCTGCTTCACCCAATTCTTTGATGATTAAACATGACAGCTCTTGAGACAGAAGTGACACAGCACAGGTGCTCAGTTATAACAATGCTTCAAACGCTGTCACATCTCCAAGACAGCATTTGGTGTGTAAAAATCTATCATATACAACACATAGGGAGAAAAAAGCATATGATACACAATTAAGCAAAACTTAAAACTTTCCTTAAACATGAGATAATCTTTAACATCTTGCCTTAGCTCATTTTAGAGATTATCTATAAAATAGCACATACTTACTTTTTTAAAAAAAATCAGATCTACACATTTTTGCACCATTATTGTTAGCAAATGCCCAAAATTTAACTCTTAAACTTTTGGTTGTGATCCTAGCTTTGAATAACTGAGCCATCTTTCCAGTCCTAGAATCAAACTCTTTATTATTAAACACTTAAGTTGTTTTTTTTTTTTCCTGTAAGTTCTTTTCTGGTCTGATGTGAGGACACACACCTATACTCTTAGCATACACTCTAAGCCAAGACCACTTCTCAAAATAAACAAAGGAAAATAAGCCTTTTGTTTCAGCCTGAATTCCAATAGGGACAGGTGCAGCTAAGTCCCTAGAGTCTAATCAGGTGAAATACCCAGCAGGAGGTGGAGAGGGTGTGTCAAACCATGTGTTTCTTTTATAAGTTGCAAAACCCCAAGCATCAAATCTACCCCATGTCCATTTTTAAGTACCCGTCCTAGAGATGTTAGGTTTCCATCCTCCAAGGAGCATCTACCTCCTTCATCCACCTCCCCTCAACCTCCATCCATAGAGCTCTTTGTCCCATAATTTGGAGTCTTTGAACCTGTTGGGTAACCTCCCTGCTTGCAGCCCGCCCCTCCCCAGCTACTCTTTGGCTTTCTTTGTGGATTGACTTGCACTGCAGACCCAGCTTGAGGGGCGTCTCCCAGCGATTGCCTTCACTGAGCACAATGCGCAGTAGATCCTGTTGGAGGCTGTCACCGTGTCCTCCTTTTCAAGATTCGAGTGATGTTCCATAATGCATGCCTATGGTACCGAGTATCCATTCACTGGACGATAGCTTATCCTTCATTCTGCTGTTGGTGATAGTGCTGTCTGGGTGAGCTGGGTGTGCGTCCTCAAAGCCCTGTTCTGGTCTTTGGGTGTACGTCCAGACGCAGGGTTGCTGGAACACATGATACTCACTACATTTAACTCTGGGGACTGACCTACTGTTCTCAGCAGCTGCTCTGATGTTTATTCCTGGAGTAGCACCCATGCTTTTGGTATCTCCCCATCCTGG
>JADRCD010227117.1:21533-45392 GCA_019843815.1 Montemys delectorum
AATTAGCATATAAAGTATCAGGCTTACTCACAGCATTTTCACTTGTATGCTAGGGTTCCCTTCACCTGGTCCTTGGGGTTCCCTTTCTCCCTGTATCCTCTTCCTCAACTCTCTTCCCTGACCATTTTCTCATCACACACGAATAACAGTAATTGTTTAAATTACTAGTTTTATTTTTTGAGATTATGATATAATCAAATCTTATCTTGATACCTTGATTTTTTTCATCGGCCCCTCCCCCCCCCCCAATCTTTCTATCTTGCTTCATGACCAGAGGCTTGTAGGAACATCATCCTGTCGGTCTCTAGGGGGCTCAGTCTTCACCAGGAGAGCACTCAGTGACTTTATGAGCCGATGTCTCCAGAACCAGGTGTTACTTTGTTGAGATCGATGCTCATGTGGTCGAAGAGAGGAGGTTTTCGCTGTTGGGTGGCATGATGGTTGATTGCAATTGTTAGCTTGAAACAACCTAGAATCCTCTGGAAGGAGAGTCTCAGTGAGGGATTGTCTAGATCAGATGGGCCTCTAGGCATGTCTGTGGGGGGCGGGGCGGGGAGGGATTGTTTTGATTGCCTTAAGGCAATGCTTCTCAACCTGTGGGTTGAGACCCCCTGGGGGGGGGTTGAACCACCCTTTCATAGGGCCACCAAAGACCACTGGAAATATCAGATATTTACTTTCCGATTCATAGCAGTAGCAAAATTACAGTTATGAAGTGGCAATGAAAGTAATTTTATGCTTGGGTGTCGGCACGGCATGAGGGATTGTATTAAATCGGTCGCCGCCTTAGGAAGGTTGAGAACACAGCTCTCAACGGCCATGGTAAGTGCTGCAGCCCCAGATGACAGCGTTTGGGCCTTTGCAGGGGACAGGCTTTCCTGTTTGGTCTTGCTCACCATCCTTGCCTCCAGGAAGCAGTGGATCCTGTTTTAAAGACTCATAACATTTCAATGAAACGTTGTCTATCTCACACAACATCCAAATAACTATTGTACTACAGCTAGAAGGACTCAGAAAGTTATAAAAGGTTGGGGAGCTCCACTCTGGGCTGGTGCAGGTGATGAGTTGGTTCCCACTAAGACTAGAGATTTCCTGTTGGAATGAGAGCAACCCCTTCTCCAAAAGGGACCACCTGGCCTCGTCCATACCTAGAAAGGCACTGTTGGCCTGAGAGAGCTACAGCGCCCCTGACTGCACCCTCTCCTAACAAATATGGGTGAGAGGCTGAGTGGGGAGTAGAAAGGGTGCTGGGCTCACCTGGGGTAAAGTGGGGGTGCCTAGGCAAACACCGTTGCTGCTTGTCCCCACTCTCAGACTCCTGATTGCCTTCCGCACTAAAACAACAGGGCTCTCAAGAGACACGGCTCTTCTTCATGGAAACCATATCTTTCTTTTCTCTCCAAAACGAAGATGGGGCTGGAAGAGGCATATCCTCCCGACTCAGGCCAGGGAAGCAGTACCCATCTTGGTGCAGATGGCCATCCCCAGGACCCCTGCTGGCCAGGCAGTGTGAGCCCAGTGTGAGCCCAGCTCATGCTCCCTCCTGCCTCAGCACTCCTGGCCTGGTATCTCAGACTGGGCACCCCGTGGTGCCTTTCCCCATGGCGGGCGAAACCCAGGCGGTCTTGGGAGGTTAGTTATAAACGCTCCCTGGTGCCAGAGCCCGTGAACGGCCCGTTCCCTCCATGTGCAGGAATGCATTTGCAGCAAAGCTCATCACTTTGAAGATGAGTCCAAACTTTTATTCACATTTATTGACAGGAAGTTGTTTTTCAAAGCTGCAGGCGGCAGGTGGGCCGGGCGCCAAGTGGCTCCTGCACCTTCTTGAGCTGGCGTGCACTAGGGACCATAAATTGCACCCCCCCACCACCCTTCTTCTTTTTCCTGCAAATTTGCCCAGAGGTTGAACATTACTTTTTCCATTCATAAAGTTTCCTCCCTTTAAAACTCTTTTTTTTTTTTTTTTTTTGTAATAGAGAAAATCATTTATTGGGAGTGTTAAGGTTTCCTTCTTCATTTTTCCTCCAAAATTCTTCAAAATGTCAGTGGATGTTCCCTGCAAGTGTCCCCCCACCCCCACCCCAGCTGAGCAGTTCCCTGGGCTGCCTGCCACAGTCCTCATGGAGATGTATCGGGCAGCTAGGTTCTGTTGTGCACAGGCCTGGGGACAGGCCATGAGACAGGAGCCTTTCTGGCTCATTCTGAGGCCCAAGTTGTCTTCCCTGATGTTTCTTTTGGAACGTGTGAGCCGCTGAGAGTGGGGACCTTTTGTGGTGGCAGTGGTGCTGTGTCTCCAGCCATTGCCTGATTCACCTGCATGTGCCCTGTGAGGCCAACCTGGGTGTTCCTGATCCCGAGGCCCAGGCATTTGTGTCTGATCCTAGTGAGGCAGATCCTTCCGAATGCCCCAGACATGCCTGCGCGGGAACTTCTCTCCTTCAGTAGGACCCCCTTTCTAGCCCTGGGCTTCTCACTACTCTGATGTGGGACCCCAAAGCTCCCTACCCCAAAGGGGGCACTGGTTCCTGAGAGCATGGAATCCCTTTTCAACACCTGCTCTGCCACACTTGTTTTTCAGCCTGTTGCTGGGTGAGATCCACCTGCTGGCAGGCAGTGGCCTTTAGTTCACATCTAGGAACTGGTTGCAGGACATCTCTGTTTTCTTAAGTGTCAAATGCCAGGAAACCAGTCACCAGCACAGCTGGTTTCTGGACCACTGTACTTCACAGGTCCCTGGTACCTCTCCAGGGATGCTCAGTCTAGAGCTCTGGCTGCTCTCAAAGTTGACTTTGTTCTCCCCTCCCTTCCCCAAGTCGTGACCTCTACCTTGGGGACTTCGGGACTCTCCACTGTCCCCTTACCCTTCCTGCTCAGGGCCCTTCCTATGTGTCCTCTGATTCAGACATTCCTGGTTTTCCAGGAGGATGTGAGTGTGAGAGTTCCTAGGTTTCCAGACAGATTGTGGCTAGAGTCTACATCAGTGCCAGTGTGCAGATGACTGACTGGCCGTGGCATAGCTGGGGTCCTCCAGTGATGGACACAGGTGTGGGTCCCCATGATGGAGATCCTTGGAGAGTTCTGATTCTGTTGATGGGCCAACCTGCCATTTTATTTTATATTATATTTTTATTTTTTAGCTTTTTTCCTTTGTTTTCTGTGTGCATATTGAATTTTTTTTTTTTTTTTTTTTTTGTATTATGTGCATCTGGGTTGGGTATGTACCTATTTGTATGCAGGTGCTTTCTGAAGCCGGAAGGTGTTAAATCTGGAGCTGGGGGCCTTGATGAGAGCTGTCTGATGTGGGTGCTAGAAACAGAACTTGGGTTTTCTGCGGTAGCAATGCTTGCTCTTAACCACGGAATCATCTTTTAGGCTTAGGTTTTCTGACTCCGTGAGGACCCGGATTCCCAAATAAACAGGCGTTGTATGCTGGTCTATCTCCAACATTTTCCCAAGCTAGCTTTGTGCTGGACTGGAGAGAACGGAGGTGTGTATCTGAGGCAGTTGGAAGGTGGATGGATCTACTCTGTGGTAGAAGGCGGGTATAGAAGAGGGTGACCAGTGTGGGCGTGTGGGCGAGGTATCTGGGTAGCCAACCCGTCGAGGTCAGTGTGGGGGTCTGCATCATGTACTGCTTCCAAGATGGAGTAGGGAGGCAAGCTCTCAGGTGTAGGCCCCGGCTCTCCCGGACTCTCATCTCTTCTTGTGCTTCTGTGAACTCTGTGCCCACACCTGACCAAGAAGACCACTGGAGGCTCAGGTGCCCTGCAAGTCACGTGCCAGACGAAGAGCCACAGAAGGTTCTGGCAGCTAGACATGTTCAATCGTCCTTCCAAGCTTTGGTGTCTCAGCCAGGAATTGGTAGTTGGACCCAATGGTTCTGTTTTGGGTTCCTGGACAGGCTCAATGCCCACTGAGGCTATGCCACATGGGTGAGTCCTTAAACACGTCACCGAGGGACTGCATGCGCGTTGCTGTTGGGATGAGAGCCCAGGGTCTGAGGCTCTGTCCAGCTCCTGGGGTCATCTTTACCTAAGAGAATCCAAATGACAAGAATGTGTAGCAGCCCAGCCATGAGCCCAGCCCTCTGGTTCTGCTATCCTCCAATGGACTCTCGTTGCAGGGGGTGGGGGCTCTTTGGGCTCAGCCAAGGACTCCTCCTGCACCTCGCTCTCCCCCCACCCCCAATCAGGGTCTTTTCACTCCCTCCTCCTGGCATGTGTAGGCCCGTTCTCGGGTAGCTTTCATCGCTTTGGGGGGTGTTCCTTCCACATTCTCAGGTGGAAGTGTTTAAACACAGTCCCGGCCACCACCCCTTTGGATCGGCTACCCCGGCGTGGTGCCCCTGCAAATGGGGCCCACATGTATGGCGGTGCCGGAGGGAGACAGGCCGGCTTGCCAGGAATGCGGCAGGAGCCTCTGGGCGTGGGGACACATTGAAGAAGTGATGCGGTGAGCCCACAGGGAAGCAGCGGCTTCCTTCCTCTGCCTAGAAACGCTGGGGGAGACCTCCTCGGAGAGGGTGGGTCTGCCCGCTGCCAGATGGTGAGAGGCGGCCCTGGAAGATGGCGGGTGTTCCCGTCGGGGGGTGGGAGTGGTGGAGGACCTTCCCTCTAATAGTCTTGGCCCCAGTAAAGGCTGAGTTGGTGCCACCTGACTACTATTCTGTGTTCCTTCTGGAGACACCACAGTGGCTTGTATGGGAGCTGGCTGTGAGAATGGCTCTCCCTTTCTGTCTGCTTAGCTGCCTTGACGTTCCTTGTGAGAACTTGTGGAGTCACATCTACCCCAGCCTTGGACCCCACTTGAGAAAACAAGCCTTATGTCCAAGCCCGAGGCTTTTGATGATAAAGTGAGTCCTTGTGGGGTGTCAGGGGCCAGACCACAGCCACTTTCTGCTTGTTACCGTTCCTGTACATGCCGGCATCACGGCCGTCACGGACTGGTTCTTTTTCACTAGTGTGTCTAGATTTGGGGTCAAGCGGCACTGGGGTAGGTGTGAAAGTCTGCAGAGCTGGGCATGAAGTTAGTGGAAACTGGAGGCTCCGACTGGACGGCCTGCTTGTCCCTGACGGTGCTCAGGGCGTGGGGCTGGCTGGAATCCAGCCCACAGTGTGGTCTGCTCAAGAGCAGCACTCTAAGCCTTTTCTACTTGAAGGATCCACAGGGGAGGAGCTACTGCTAGGAATATGTCATAAGAGATGGGGCTCTGCCAAGAGCTGGCCCCGGGGCAGACTTCAGGTCATTGTGCCACCTCCTGTCCCTTTTTAGAGAGGGTATTAGAGCCAGCAGGAGACTGAAATGCACCTTCAGTGCCCTTTCTGGGCTCCCCTCTACCTGCAAGAGCTGCCTGCCCGCCTATCTCTGACCTCTGCAGCAGGTGCTGAAATATTTAATTGCTACAGTCCGCCAGAACCAGTTCTCAGGGTCTCTAGGACCGGACCCTCGTGGACGCCAGCCTCATGTCTCTATAGACCCATGGGCCTGATCCCAAGTGTCATAATTAATATCAGCTGCCCATATGATGCAAACCCAGAGTCGCCTTGGAAGAGGAAATCTCAACTGAAAAGTTGCCTGGCTCAGGTTGGCCTGTGGCCCTGTCCATGAGGCATTTTCTTAATTACTAATTGATGGAGGAGGGTTCATCCTCTTTTTTTGGGGGGGAGGGGCAGGGGTGGCATCTCTGGGCAGGTGGTCCTGGGTTATATAAGAAAGGTAGCTGAGTAAGCCAGAGGGATCAAGCCAGTAAGCCATGGTCTTCCCTAGTCTCTGCATCAGTTCCTGCCTCCAGGTTCCTGCCCTGCCCGTCCCTTCATGGTAGACTACAGGGTGCAAGATGAAACATACCCTTTCCTTTTCAAATTACGTCATGGTGTTCATCACAGCAACAGGAAAACAAATGAGGGTGGCTAGCGTGTCTGTCACAGCCTCCGCTGTCCAGTGGGACCTACCCCTGCTGATCAGCTGTGTCTGTGGAGATGCTCCCTGCTTGGGCCAGTGAGGAGAGTGGTAGTCAGCTTTTCCTTGTGGCCATCCAACCACCTATTTGGGTTGAGACTTCTGGCTTTCTAGCAGAATTTGGGAAGCCAAGACTCCAAAGGTGAGACCTCTGTCTTGGGCCCAGTCTCAGTTCCTCTTCCTTGGAGGGCTGTTAGTGCCGTAACTCAACTGGTTTACCAGTACTGAGTTTACAGTTTAGTTAAAGCCTCCCTGGCCAAGAGAGCAAAAGCAGAAGGAAGGGTAGGCAAGCCACACGCTATCCATGCCCTGGCAGCATTGAGACACTCCTTGCTTTACCAATGGAGTAGCCTGCCACACAGGTGGCAGCTGGAGTACCCAGCATGCAACTCTAGGAGTGTCGGACTATCCGGATTCACCGATTGATATCCACTTCTTAACTTAGACATCTGGACTCTCTCCTGACATGCTCTGCTGGGGCCTGCCCTTTGCTGGCACTGCTCCAAGTCCACATAGCACCACTTTGAGATGCAACATGAACTCTGCGTAATTCAGTGTACACTGTTGCTTCGATGCCTACCTTGTGGTTCTGTCTGGGACAGCCGCAGCCAGTTCAGTACCTTCGCTACTCTTGTGCTTAGCTAGACCCGATGGTCAGCGTTTCTTGCTGGGCAAGGCCAGAGCTGCTTCTGGCTCTGCCAGTTGTAGAGGCTGACCCTAGCTCAGTTCCCCCAGCTTTCCTCCGTCTGTAACATGGGTACTGAACTTCCATGGGGTGTGTGGTGTGGCAGGGCTTTTCCAAGAGGCTGAGTGATGCTGGCTGACCTTGCTTCCGGGATCTCTGTTCTGAGGCAGTGTATCTCCATAGGAGCTAAGGCTGGTGGCTTACTTAAATTATTCTGTATATACATGTTCATATATCTGCAGGTCTCTCACTGGACCCAGAGCTCCCATATTCAGCTAGGCTGACTGGCCAGGGACCCCCAGGGATCCTCCCATTACCACCCCTGCCCTCCCCGCTGCCTTGCAGGAATTCCAGGTGTGTGTGTCTGCCACACTGGGCTTTTTACACGAGTGCTGGGAATTGAACTCAGATCCTCACACTTGCTAGGCAGGTGCTGTGCCAGCTGAGCCATCTTATCAGTGGGTGTTTTAAAAGAAATGCCTCAAAACTCAGACCATGGGAGAATTGAGCAACTGCCATAGTCTTAGTGCCTGCTTCCTATCAGTATTAAGTCTGTCTTCTTGTTTGTCCGTTGATAGGCATAAACAGAGACGTCTCTTTTGCGCCACAAGTCAAAACTACAGAAAAATCTTGGTGGCAGGACTACACAGCAGAGGCCTGAAGATGGAGGAGAAAGGCTCCTTAGTGGGTAGGAATGGATGTATCCCAACCCTGGAGTGAGCCCTGCAGGGTTTAAAGGAGCCCAGTTGCAGAATACACTTCACACCTGTTTTCCATGATCTGATAAACAAGATAGGCTCAAGAAGGCCTTTTCTTGATGCCTTAGAATGTTGGCTAAAACATAACAAGTATAATAAACAGCACTCACAAAGAGTAAGGTCCCAAGTAAAAGAGAAAGTAGAAACCAGATACAGAGAAATCACTGCTGGGTGGAGGGGGCCTTCTGGGCAGCACAAGCCAGCACAATGGTGCTCACCCGGATTGTCTGTTCAACTAAGCAATTCCTGGCTTCATGCAGAAACAAGAAAGGAGTGGCTGAGGGTATGTAACTCCTTGGGTTCGATTCCTAGAACTTCATAAATTGGGTATGGTTGCCATGTACTCGAGGTGGGAGTTCTTTGGAGGTGGAGGTGGGAGGGTTGGGAGTAGAAGGCCAACCTGGGGTGCAGGGGACCTTGTCTTAAAAACATGTGTGGGTGTGTGGGTGTATGTGTGTATGTGTGTGCGGGTGTGGGGGATAGGCTGTGAGATGGCTCAGTGAGTAAAAGTGCTTACTATGTGTGGTGGTTTGAATAGGAATGGCTCCCACAGATTCATGTGTGCGAATGCTTGGCCCATAGTGAGAGATACTGTTAGGAGGTGTGGCCTTGGTGGAGGAAGTGAGTCACTTTGAGGAAGGGCTTTGAGGTCTTCCATGAGCTCAAGCTAAACCCAGTGTTACAGTCTTCTGCTGCTTTAAAATCAAGATGGAGACCCCTCAGGTTCCTCCAGCACCATGTCTGCCTGCAGGCTGCCATGATGAGAATGCACTAAACCTCTGAAACTGTAAGCCAGTCCCAAATTGAATTTTTTCTTTTATAAGAACTGCCTTGGTTATGGTGGGTGCCTCTTCACAGGAATGAAAACCCTAGCAAAGACACTGTGCGGGACCTGTGATGGCCTGAGTTTGAGTCCTGGATTCCATGGTGGAAGGAGAGAACTGACTCCTGAATGTTGTCCTCTGACCTCCACATCTGTGTGATAACAGTTACACATACACACACACAGACACACACACACATACACACAGACACACACACACACACAGACACAGACACACACACACACAGACACAGACACACACACACACACACAGACACAGACACACATACACACACAGACACACACACAGACACACAGACACACACACACATAGACACACAGACTAAATAAATAAAAAATACACAGATACACACTAAATAAATAAAAAATAATCACCTCACTTCTTTGAAGAATGACAAGTGGAGATGAAGAAACAAATCAACCAATTAAGCAGACAGGCACCCATAGCGAATCCACCACTGGCACAAGGACATCACAGAAAGTCAACTCTGAATAGAAGACTCTAATCTGAACAGAATACTAAGAACAGTTGCCTACAAGAATTTGTGTCTTTCTCTGAGCACAGTCCAGACTTGAAATGACACTAAGTGACCAGGAGCCACTAGCCTGAGACATTTGGGTAAGACTAACCCTGTCTGCTGATCTTCCAGAGCACCCAGCAAACAAAGAGAAACCTATAAAACTTCCGTTACGGCCCAGAAGGAATTCCATAGATGAGCCTCGAGGACGGTGTACTCAAAGTCCCAAAGTGCCCATCCAAGTTAAACCACACCATGCATCCATGCATCCATGCATCCATGCATCCATGCAGTCATGCATCCATGCATCCATCCATACGTACATACATGCATACATACATGCATGCATGCATACATACATACATACGCACATACATGCACACGCACACAACTGAGCAAGTGTAATAACAGAAGATTAGATTCCTAGTGGGGAGGGCTGGGGTGGTGGTTCAGTGGGCAGAGTACTGGCTGTGGGGGGTGAAGACCTGGCAAAAGCTGGATGTGGCAATCTCACTAATACCAGTGCATGGAAGACGTAGACCAGAGATCCCTGGCAATCGGGCTAGCTAGACTAGTCAAATCGGTGAGCTCTGGCTAAGTGAGAGACCATGCCTCATTATTTAGGATGGAGAATACGAGAGAAAGACACCTGATGCTAGCTCTTAGCTTCTCTATGCTTGTGCACGCATGTGTACTTAACACATGTGGATGCACACATGTGCACACACTACAGTACACATGTAGAAACCTGAGTGTTTCAAGTAATGTTATCAAATATTATCAAAGAAAAATTAAAAACAGAGGAAGGATTAAACAAACAAACAAACAAACAAAAAACCAAACCACCAACCCAACAAAAGATAAAGATTTAAAAGGATCAAGAGGGAATGTCCAGGAATTAAAAAAAGTAGTGCTAGAAGTTTGTCCTCATTCGTTAGGTTAAAAAGTGAAGCAGGCACAAGTAATTGGGGCATTCATGAAGCAGAGGGAGGAGTGCAGTGGACATGTGAGACCAGAGATGACATCAGAAGCGTGCCTGACAGAAGCTTGGCACAGCACAAGCGCAGTGGGAGCCCTAGGTGGGAAGCAAGAACAGGATGGGCTTGGTATTGGAATGGGGGCTCTCCTAGTTAGCTCTCTGTTGCTGTGGTAACCTGGCCATGCCAGAAGCAACCTGGGGAGGAGAGTTTATTTCAGCTTACAACACTCAGGTCACACTCTGCCACTGAGGGCAGGAACTCAAGGCATGGAACCTGGCGGCAAGGGCAGAAGCAGAGACCACAGCGGGGCTCTGCCTCGTGGCTTGCTTCCAGTGGTTTGCTCTGCCTGTTTTCTTATATAACCCAGAACCGCCTACTTAGGGGTGGCACCACCCACATTAATCAAGGAAATGGCCCCCAGACTTGCCTATGGGCCAATCTGATGGAGGCATGGTCTCAGTTCATGTTGGCCCGGTCCCAGATAACTCCAGCTTATGACAAGCTGACAAAGTCTAACCAACATAGAGGGTGACAAGAATTTTCTAAAGTCAAGGACAGCCCTGAATCAATCAATCAAAATCAGTCAGTCAGTCAGTTGGTCGATCAATTAATCAATCAACCAGTCAGTCAGTCAATCAATCAATCAACCAATCAGTCAGTCAGTTGATCAATCAGTCAGTGAATCAATCAATCAACCAGTCAGTCAGTCAGTCAGTCAATCAATCAATCAATCAATCAATCTCTCTCTTAAACATTTTTATTGATTCTTTGTGAATTTCACATCATGTACCCTAGTCCCACTCACCTCTACATTCCTTCATATCTGCCCTCGAATCTTGCAACCACTTCCACAAAACAAAACAAAATCTCACAAAAAAAACCCCACACACAAGTGTCAGTTGGTCACAGTGTGTCAGTGTGTCATAATGTTTACCTTTTTGCCAAAACAGCTTTTTTTTTTTTTTTTTTTTTTTTTTTTGCTGATGTTCATTGCAATGAGTCACTGGTCTGATTTGAGGCCTCTGGCTTCTGCTACACTATCACTGGATCCTCACCAGGATTCCTCTGGGATATCCTGTGGTTGCCCTGTTTTATGGAAATCCTGCAGCTTTGGTTTTGCAGATCCAGCCCTTTCTTGTGCTCCTGCAGCTCACAGATGGGGTAGATGTTGGGGTGGGCCAACTCAAAACCCTGGATCTGGGTCTGGGAGGTAGCTGAGTTGGCCAGCCTGATAGCTTCCCACGCTCATCTCATCAGGGCCAGCTCCCCAGCACTGCCTAGGATAGGGGTGCGTCCAGCTATCTGACATCAGGGGTGCTGGAGGTAATGTGGGCCACAGACATCGACCCAGAGCCCTGTGGCTTCCGGGCCACAGACCTAGACGTGGCTCTTGGCGGCCACCCAGCCTACCATTAGGATGGCCTCAGGTGGTTTTGCAGGCCACTCGTGATAGGCTGTTCCTCACTACCCCAGTCTCCAGTTCCTTCTCTCTTCATGGTGCACACAGCCTCTGCTTCTCTGTCCCTTTCATCTCCCCACCACTTACTTGCTCATCTTAGTGGCACCGGAGGCCTCTGGGTGTCTTCTGAGTGGTGCTGGGCAGGGGGTCCTGATTTTATTTTTCAAACTTCATTTGCAAGGCACACAAATAATTGCCCTCAATTTTCTTCCTTCCTTCCTCCCTCCCTCCCTCCCTTCCCCCTCCCCATCCAATGTCTCCCAGTCCTGAATTTCCTAATTCTGGGAGAAATAGTCCTACAGTTTTGAGAAGAGGAATTAAGTAGAAGCTCCCACCTAGACACACCACGGTCAGTCCTGTGAAGACAACTGGATCAAAGGCAGTCCCCAGCGTGGCCAGAAATGGAAGACGGCCTGTTTCACCTTTAAAGCCTCATAGAAGTCCCTGTGAAACTGAGTGGGGGGCCGTGGGGAGGGCGGGAAAAAAAGGCCTCAGGGAATTTATCCTTAGCAAAGCACTCAGGAACAGGTAGGCGAAAAGCTGGGTGAAAGAGCATGCTGGGCAGAGGGGTAGTCAAGGCTTTTACAGTCCTTGGATGATCACAGACAAACAAAGGAAGATTCTCTCCCACCAAGGGCACAGGCTAAATGCCACCCATATGCCATCCTGGCCAGGATGGCCCGGCTGTCAGAATCCCTTCAGTCTCTGTCTTGGGATGTGTTTCTCTGTTTCAAAGTTTCAGGTCTTACTTTGAGGTTGTTGGTCCATTTTGAATTGGTTTTTGTACAGGGTGATAGAGATCTACTTTCTTTAACATGTAAATGTCTAGCTCACCAAGCACCATTTGTCAAAGAGGCCAAGTTTCCTCTATTGTCTGTGTCAGCCCCTTGGTTGAAGGTCAGATGGTTGTAGCATGTAGTACCTTGGGTCCTCGCTTTTATGCCATTGGTCTGTGTGTCTGTTTTTGTAAGCGCCATGATGTTTCAGTAATGGTGTCTGGCCTCCAGGCTGTTCTTGCTTCTCAGGGTCACTGCCGTGACTATTTGAGGTATCGTGTGTTCCAGTGGGAATCAGGAGTGCTTTTCTGGTTCTGAGAAGGGATCTTGGTGGGGATTGCACTGAATCTGTAGATATTCTTGAGCCACATATGGTTATTTTTAACAAGATTAATTCATCCAATCCATGGGTATGGGAGCTCTTTAACTTCTAGCATCTTCTTTAACTCATTTAATGTTTTATTTGCGTTCTTTTGTTTATTATTATTGCGTGTATGTGTTTGTGTACTATAGCAAATGCACAGAGGCTGGAGAACAACTTTTGGGAGTTGGTTCTCTCCTCACACCGTGGGTTCTGGGGATAGAACTCGACGACCCATCTCACTCACTCCTTGACATAGTTCTTGTGGGTTTCCAGTAGTTACTGTGAGAGAATTGCCTGTCAAAGAGTGAGCTAGGAGCACTTCTCTCCTCATGGTGGCCAGGTGACCTCTCTCCCTCCTGCTCCTCCTCTCTTTCCCCCTTTCCCTCCCCCCCCTCCTCCTCTGTCTCATCCAGTGACTATATGATTGATCCCCCAGTGGCTGTGTAAGCACTCCTCACATCCTCTGACCCCCGAGTCCCTCCACCAATGAGTGACACAGCCAGAGGACCTCACCCAAGCTTGGTAGATGCTGGTGCTTTACTCTCGGGCCTTCATTTACCTCTGGGCTAAATTACATATATTTTATTTACTTTACTCAGCCTTGGATATTTTGCTATGGAAATGATAAATGAATGAATGAGTGAATGTAGCTTCAACATAGGCTTTCTAGATTTAGCAAACAAAAATACAGGACACTATGAATAAATTTCAGATTAATAAATATTAGTTTAGAGTATATCTCATTCAGAACAAGACATAAGTATGGTTACGTGACATTAAAACTGACATGGCTGTCCTGTGTTGTATGCCAATTTTACTTCTTTCTCTGTTCTTTTGAGTAAGTTCTCCTGTGGCTGAATCTCAGCAAGATGCCTTCTGAGCTGGGCAGGTTGTGTTTCTGCCTTCCCCGGCCCACTGCTACGTACTTTCCCAGGTGCCCTATCAAGTGTGAGGAAGTAAAATGTGGCCCTCCTTGCTTGTAGCTCAGTCTTGGATTGTGTGTGGTATGTGTGCGTGTTGTGTGCGTGTTGTGTGCGTGTTGTGTGTGTGTGTGTGTGTGTGTGTGTGTGCGCGCGCGCGCGTGCGCGCGCGGGCGCACGTGCACACGCTTTGGATGGAAGACAGACAATGCATGCTGACTTTTAGTCTTCTTGGCAACTATTGGGATAACCTCGTGGCGTTCATACCTTTCCTGACTGACATGATTTCTACTCCCCGACTTCCTGTGCGGAGGTCCTGGCATAAACTCACACGGTGCTGACGATGGAGGTTTTCTCTGCAGACCTCCCTTCTGGCTGTGCACAGACGACTTTGGTATGCAGGTTATAAGAAATCTGGAGGAAAGATTGTGCCGGGTTCTAACATGAACTAGTCCCATTTCATCATTAATTAGTCTTTAAAATTTTTTATTATTACTATTTCATTACTAGGCGGTGTAAGGCTTCATTTAGCAGCAGTATCTCGTGGTCTTACATAGCTTGAAGTGCTTTGCCAGCACAAGGCGCCCTTTGTGGAGGTATATTTCTTCCTCTGTGGTTCCACCCAGAGCCCCCAAGGGGACTGGCTCGTGTCCTTGGGCTCCCATCTGTCTGGTGCCAGACACTTTCGCGGCCACTGTTCCTCCCTCACGGCTCCCTATGGAGGAGAGTGTTATTGTCAAGTAGGGGTGATATCTACTTCTTATTGCTAAGCTCCAAGCTCTGGGGGTGTGGGCCTTCTTCTTGTTCTCCAGAAAATGGCCAGGAGACCATCTGGGTGACAGATCCCTCTGTGTGCTGGCTTTGATGTGTGACAGACAGATGGAGAGGGTGCTGGAAGCCACGTAGTCACAGTCAGTATTGAGAGTAGGCAATGTGGTAATCTCTCTCTCTTCTCTCTCTCTCTCTTCCTCTCTCAATTGTACTGAACTCAGGAGAAAGTTGGTGTCTATATATTAATCCTTGAATCTTTGTAACAACAGCTCATATAACCGATGTCACCAGCTTGCTGCCAGGAAAACCTTCTGCTCTGAGATTCTCTTCTCCAAGTTCGGTCATGAGAGGCTCTTACTATACTTGTTTGTGTTTTAAAATCATACCCCCTGTGGCAAATCCCAGTGGCGTGCGTTTGCTGTTTCTTTATTTCTGACAGTTGGGGTCTCAGTGGCTGGCTGTTTTGCAGAAGCAGCTCAGAGACTCATTCATGGATCTCACTCACCCATCTCTCCTTGTCTTCCATCTTCATCATCCCTTTTAAAGCTTTATGTGTTTTCCTTGTTGATGTGTGATTTTTTTTTATCTAGCTCCTTGTCTTGAAGGCCCTCCTATTTACCCATTTGTCAATGGTTTGATATCTTCGTGAGGCTAATGAGGAAGCTTTTGAGTTTGTAACGGTCAGTGCACAGCATTGCTGGGAGGAAGGACAGTCAGCACTGCACTAAGGATGGTTATGGGGGGGGGGTGACGGCAAGGTGCTGCTCTTTGGACGTTAGCTCTTCAAGGGCTTCTCCAAAGCTGGTCCCCAGGCTGGCTCTGCTGGAAGCTGGTGGAACCTGAAGAATGTGGGGTCCAGTGGGAAGAAGTGAAGCCATGGCGACTTGCCTTCAAAGGAGAGTGTGGCATGCTTCCTTTGCTTCCTGGCCACAAGATGATCAGCTTTGCTTTGGGCTTCATCATGGACCCAAAAGCAATGTGATCGGGGACAGGAATCCAGCTACGCAAAGGACAGGTAGCATGAGGCTTGGTCTGATCTCTGGAGTCCTCATGCATTCAAAGATGTAGTATTGTGTGTTGGTCATAATTTTCCATAGTTTAGATATTTTCTATTTTAATTTGTAATTGATTTTATCATCTTATATTAATTCTATAAAATAATGAGTTTGATTTTGGTATTTTCATACATACACATCAGATCATATTTAGCTATTACCCTTCTTGTTTCCTTTCCTCCTTTTTCTTCCCAGGTAGTGGACCCCCTCGCGCCCGTATATGATAAGTAGATATCATGTACATCTAGATTTCACATGTGAGAAATGAGTATTTGTCCAGCCACTGTGACGTGAAATTCCTCAGGAATTTCAAGCAAGAACTACCATCTGATTCATGTTGAGCGTGCACCCGGAGACACGTGGAGACCTCAAGCTTGTGACGGTGTTTGTGTTCCACGATCTCCAAGTCATGGAACTGTTAGATGCCCACCAAAGAGAGGGAGAGTCAGTCTGATTTTAAGTAAGAAACGTAAACAACTTCAAGTTCTCCCTAAAACATGCACCAAATTAGATAATAAAATCAACAGCATTTGGGTGCCTGTCAGTAACAGACACCCTGGGAGCGATGTGCTGTCCCTTTAAGCACCATGACCTTTCCCTTGCTGATAGTCTACACACGAGTCTTACATTACATTCATGAATGCAGACACCTTGGACCCTAATTTTTATTCCTCATATTTTCCTCGTGTGGATTTTAATATCAGGCGATGTTATTGCTCTAAAACAAGAACAGATGAAATTCAAAGACAGAAAATGTGTTATTTCAGAAAGCAGTAAACATTTCGTGACGACGTGACTCTCATAAATCTCTCCTGGTCGTCAAGGGTGGCGTGCTCCGTCCTGCCTTCTCCGTAATTGCATCCCTTTGCGTTCCTGCTATTAATTTTGAATTTTGTCTTCTCCTCACTAGACACTCAGGTTTATTGTGTGAGTCTGCTTTTATTTGCCATTTTTTATTGTATGTTTGTCTTCCCTGTGCTTTTGAATGTAACCTTTCTCCTAGCTTTCTTTGAGTTGATTCCAATTTATTCTATTTTTAAAGAAATCTGACCTTGGTTGGGTAACTTGTTCATTAATTTCCAATCTGTCATTTCTATAAATTCCTAGAGAACCATTCTGACTGCCTCCCAGCTAATGGTTTTTTATCACTCTTTAACGTATTTCTGTTCCCAGTATGATTTATTCTTTGACTCAAATATTTTCAAATTTATTTTCTCTTAATGGGTGGGCCTTCATGAACACAGCCAACTCTCATTCAGTTTCATTATGTGTCAATAATATGGTCTACATAATAATGTTCTTTGAAACTGGTTGAAATTTGCTTTACAGCCTAAGAGGGAAGCTCGTAGATTTAGACATAAGGTTCCCTCATGTGTAGGATGTGAGGCCAGTTCCCAGCACCCTTATGAGGTGGCTTATAACTGCCTGGAACACCAACTCACACGGGAGGCAATCACACTCATGCACATGCGTGCATACACAAGCATAAAAACTTAAATATAAATATATTCATAAACATATATAAAGAACACACACATTCACTTGAATTGTTGCAGGCTGTCTATCTGAGCTCATTAAGTTATGCTTGCTAGTTATGTTCTGGTCCTTCCTTTGTTTTTATCTACTTCCTGGAGGGATGATGTGCATTAATTAATATTGTTTAATACTTCCAAATTGTTGTGGGTTTGTCTGATCTTACTTCATTTTGTGAGGCTGTTTCGCTAGACTTGTCTGTTTTTATCCTAGTGTGACAATTTCTATCCACAAAGACACGGTCTTGGCATTGTTGGCCTCCTGGTTCTTGGCCTTGCAGCCAAACTGCCTTCGATATCCCTGTCCTTCTTTCCTCCACAGACTTTCTCCCTCCCACTGTGGGGACAGTCCTCTGCTGTCTCCCAAGCCTGGAACTTTCTTCTGCATGCCCCATTGGTCAACCACCTCTCCATTAACTTCACTCAAACATCCATTGTGCTGGGAACCCCTCCGAAGTCCTGGATGGGAGAGTCATGGTGTGGCTTGAATTTCTCCATTCTTGAGGTCCGCTGATTCAAATCTACCTCTCCAATTAGACTGTCCAATTATATTGACCTAAAAGGCTTGAGGAGATTTGCATTTTAGAGATGACCATGGCTGGCTAGAGAGTGGACAGAAGGTCAGGGAGGGATGCAGGATGTCAGGGTCCAGTTAGGAGGGCTGCATTGGTCAGGAGAGAGATACTAAAAACTAGAACGAGGAGAGCTGTGGGTAGATTCAAAAGCACCTGAGCAGTGGGTGAAACTTTCAGTTCTGGCCAATGTGCTCTGTGCATGTGCTCGTGATCAACACAGACCACGGGGGAGGGGCCCTGTGCTGAATTGTCTGCATTGTAGGGGACATTCAGGGAGGCCTTGGCAGAGCAGGTCTCAGAGTGCCCTGTGAGGGCCATGTCCTGATCTTAAGTGACACAGGAGGTAGAGCTGGGAAGCATTGGGAAGGCCGGGGTAGCTTCTACAGGATGGGTTACTGTGGAGCTGCACAGGAGCTCTCTGCACTCAAAGGCCTGGGTTTGGTCCTGGTCCTGGGGCCGGCGCATCTCCATTCACACACATCTCTAACACGGCTTTCCAGAGCTGGGCTTGGCTGCTGATGGGAGAGGTTCAGAAGACGTGGACACTGCAGGCTGTGAGATCAACAAGGGCCACCCTTGGGGCACCAGCAGGGGTATGAACCCCTTACATGTTCTGATTGGAGGCTTCTGGTTCAATTCAGTTGATGTTCTAGGAGTCCTGATTGGAAGCTGCCAGCTTAGGCAGCTGGGGGCAGCTTGTGCAAGTCGGGTACCCTGTGGGGCTTTATCTAGATCTCGTTGGTAAATCCTAAGGTGGAAGTGGAGCAAAATGGGAATGGCTGTCTGTCAGCCTGACACTCTAGGCACACACTAGTGGTATTCTTCCCTTGGTGGATGCCTGTCATCTGCATGGGAAAGGCAATGGGTTCATAAAGTGGACAGATGTGCCCACAGGAAGGGTGATGACAGAGAACACATGCCCAAGCTTCTGTCTTGCCCTCCCTTCCTTCTGCCTTGTGCATGAAGCAGGAAAGTGTTTCTGCCCATTCACAGAGAAGGGAATTGAGGACTAGAGAACACTGACCTGAACGGACCCAGGACCCATGAAGACATCCACAACACATTGCATTTCTTCTGTTCCTAGGCTCCACAATCAGGGCTTGTGCTTTCTGGAAACCCAGGGTAATAAATTGTGTTCAGAGGGGTGGTTCAATATACAAAAATCCATCAACATAATCCACCATATAAACAAACTGAAAGAGAAGGAAACTCACATGATCATCTCATTAGATGCTGAAAAAGCCATTGATAAAATCCAGCACCCCTTCATGATAAAAGTCTTGGAGAGATCAGGGATACAGGTGCATACTTGAACAACAATAAAGGCAATATATAGCAAGCCAATAGCCAAAGAATTAAATGGAGAGAAACTTAAAGGAATTCCACTAAAATCAGGGACAAGACAAGGTTGTCCACTCTTTCTGTACTTCTTCAATATAGTGCTTGGAATTCTAGGCAGAACAATAAGTCAACTAAAGGAGTTCAAGGGGATACAAATCGTAAAGGAAGAAGTCAAAGTACCGCCATTTGCAGATGATATGATAGTATACATAAGTGACCCCAAAAATTTCACCAGAGAACTTCTACAACTGATAAACACCTTCAGCAAAGTGGCTGGATATAAAATTCACTGAACAAAAAAAATGTCAGTAACATTCCTTTCTACAAAGGATAAACTGGCTGGAAAAGAAATTAGAATACAACACCCTTCGCAGTCTGCTCAAATACTATGAAATATCTTGGAGTAACTTTAGCCAAGCAAGTGAAAGGCCTGTATGACAAGAACTTTAAGTTTCTGGAGAAAGAAACTGAGGAAGATATCAGAAGATGGAAAGATCTCCTTTGCTCATGGATCAGTAGGATTAAAATAATAAAAATGGCCACCTTACCAAAAGCAATCTACAGATTCAATGCAATTCCCATCAAAGTTCCAACACAATTCTTTACAGACCTTAAATGAACAATTCTCAACTTTATGAGGAAAAACAAACAAGCAAAAAACCAGGATAGCTAAAACAATCCTGTACAATAAGAGAACTTCTGGGATAATCACCATCCCTGACCTCAAGCTGTACTATAGAGCAATAGTAATAAAAACTGCATGGTGTTGGTATAGAGAAAGACAGGTTGATCAATGGAATTGAATTGAAGATCCCGAAATATACTCACACACCTATGGACACTTGATTTTTGACAAAGAAGCCAATGGAAAAAAAAGAAAGCATCTTCAACAAATGGTGCTGGTCTAACTGGATGTCTGCATATGGAAGAATGCAAATAGACCCATATTTATCACCCTGCACAAAACTCAAGTCCAAGTGGATCACAGACCTCAACATAAAACCAGATATGTTAAATCTAATAGAAAAGAGCATCTGGAATAGAAATCCCTTGGCACAGGAGACCACTTCCTGAACAGAACACTAATAGCTCAGGCACTAAGACTTCAGTGAATAAATGGGACCTCACGAAACTGAAAAGCTTCTGTAAGGCAAAGGACACCATCAATAGGACAAAGTGGCAGCTTACAGAAGGGGAAAGACCTTCACCAACCCTCCACCTGACAGAGGGCTAATTTCTAAAACATATAAAGAACTCAAGAAGTTAGACCTCAACAAACCAAATAACCCAATTAAAATATGGAGTACAGAGCTAAATAGAGAATTCTCAACAAAGGAATCTCTAATAGTCGAGGAGCACTAAAATAAATGCTCAGTGTCATTTCTTAAGTCATCAGGGAAATGCAAATCAAAACACTTGGAGATTCTACCTTACATCAATCAAAACGGCTAAGATGAAAAACACAAGTGACAGAACATGCTGGTGAGGTTGTGGAACAAGGGGAACAGTCCTACATTGCTGGTGGTAGTGTGAACTTGTATAACCACTCTGGAAATCAATTTGGTGGTTTCTCAGAAAATTGGCAATATCTACCTGAAGACACAGCTATACCACTCCTGGGCATATACACAAAAGATGCTCTACCATCCCACAAAAACACTTGCTCAACAAATAAAGCTCATAGCAGTTTTACTTGTAATAGTCAGAAACTGGAAAAAAATCTAGATGTCCCTCAACTGAAGAATGGATAAAGAAAATGTGGTTCATTTGCACAATACTACTTACTAGTATTTGGAATGCCACCTAGCTATTAAAAATAAGGACATTATGAAATTTGCAGGCAAATGGGTGGAACTAGAAAATATCCTGAATGAGATAACCCAGACCCAAAAGGACATGCGTGGTATATACTCCTGATAAGTAAATATTAGGCATTAAGTACAGGATACCCACACTACATTTCACAGACTCAAAGAAGCTAAATAACAAGGAGGGCCCAAGGAAGGATGCTTGGATCTCATTCAAAAGGGGAAATAAAATAGACATTGGAGGCAGATAGAGAGAGGGAACTAGGTGGGAAGTGGGGCGGGAGGGAGGCTTCAGGGAGTCCATGAGGGTTACTCTAGCTGAGACTCCCAGCATTCGGGGATGTGGAGCCTGAAGTGGCCACCTCCTGTAGCCAGGCAGGATTCCTCGTAGAGGAATAAGGACACCAACCAACCCACCCACAAAACCTTCCACCCAAAACTAGTCCTGCCTACAAGAAGTGCCAGGACAAAGATGGAGCAGAGATTGAGGGAATGGCCAACCAATGATTGGCCCAACTTGAGACTTATCTCACGGACAAGCACCACCAATCTCTGACACTATTAATGATACTCTGTTATGCTTGCAGACAGGAGCCTAGCATGACTGTCCTCTGAGAGGCTCCACCCAGCAGCTGACTGAAACAGATGCAGAGACCCACAGCCAAACACTAGACAGAGCTTGGGAAGTTTTGTGGAAGACTTGGGGGGAAAGAATGAAGGACCCAGAGGGAAGAGGGTCTCCACAAGAAGACCAACAGAGTCAACTAACCTGGACCCTTGGAGGCTCCCTGAACCACTAACCAAAGAGCATACATGGGCTGGACCAAGGCCCCCTCTGCATATGTAGCAGATGTGCAGCTTGGTCTTTATGCGGGTCCCCCAACAACCCTAACTTTGTTGTCTGCATGTGGATCCTAACTGGGATCTCCTAACAGGACTGCCTTTTCTGGCCTCAGTGGGAGAAGATGTGCCTACTCCTGCAGTGACTTATGCTGGGATGGGGGATGCCCCAGAGGCCTCCCCCTCCTCAGAGGAGAAGGGGAGGGGGCTGGGAGGAGGAGCTATATGAGGGGAGACTGGGAGGAGAGGGGGGCTGTGGTCAGGATGTAAAGTGAATAAATACATACGTTAATGGGGAAAAATGCCCTGCTTGGGGAGAGGTGATCTTCAAGGAGTGGAGGGCAGGAGTCTGATGAAGGGAAGGGTCCTTCAGGAAGTTTGATCAGATCTTGTCAGACATCCAGCTTGCTCCAGATGCAAAACATCTGGAGCATGGAACTCTCACTGAAAGGTGAAGATACAGCTGGGTATTTGATCCCAGCACTTGGGAGGCAGAGGCAGGTGGATCTCTGAGTTCGAGGACAGCCTGCTTTACAGAGTGAGTTCCAGGACAGCCAGGGCTACACAGTGAGATCTTATCCCAAAAAAAGTGGGGCGAAGATACTGAAGATATTTTCACAAAGCAGTAGTGAAAGAGATCCCCAATCCCTGCATCCAAGACTTTCATTGTTTCAAGCTCTAGAAGCTTCTTTGCCATATTGAGATTGTGAAGTCCCCAGTTGCATCCACCGATGCCAGAGCAACCCCCCCCCCCACAGGTGCACTGGCATCAGGTGCAGCCAGAGCAACCCCCCCATAGGTGCATTGGCATCAGGTGCAGCCATAGCAACCCCCCCACACACACACACACAGGTGCATTGGCATCAGGTGCAGCACTCTGGCCAGCTGTAATTTGCCTGACAAACCTGGCTCATGGTTGATGTCTATAAATTAACTTTTTTCTTTTTTCTTTTGTATGTGTATGTATGCGCATGGAAGGTATATGTGTGTATGTGTTGTGTGTGCGCACACACGTATGTGTGCATGTAGAGGCCAGAGATGGAGCTTGAGCATCTCCATCTATCTCTCTCCATCCTTTTGTTTTGGTTTTCATGTTATTTTAACTTTACCTTATTTTTATTAATTCTTTGAGAACTTCACATTTATTTTAATCATATTCATCCCCACAACTCCTTCTAGACCTCCCTGATTTTATACCTATATACAACTTTGTCTCCTCACTTAAAACAAACAAAACCCATCGAGTCCAACGTGTGCTGTCTGTAGACTTCAGATGTGTGGTCTTGTTGATGTCAGTTATCAATACCTCCTCAGTTAGGGGCAAGACTTTGTACGTCCCTTCCCCATTTATGCTGGAATTTTGCCTGCCTTGACTCTGTCCCTTGTATGTACTGTCACAATCTCAGTAAATGTATATATCCAGCTGCCCTTCTGTGTCTTGAAAAGAGTTTTGATGTCATCACCTCTGATTCTGGCTCTTACAACTCTCTGTCTCCTCTTCCTGAACCCCGGGGAGGAGCCGCTGTAATATTGCTGTCCTGATTTAGGGCTGAGCACCCCATAATCTCTTTCCCCACCTTATTTTATGTGACAGAGTCTCCCACTGACCCAGGAGTTGACTTTCATTAAGAGCTGGGGGTGTGAACTCAGGTGCCCATGATTATACAGCAAGTACTGTAATAATGGAACTGTGCCCCCACCCATGCAGCCCATGTAAAGTAGGTCTCATTAATGCAAAGCCCTGTGCATGCATTCACACACGATGCTTTCTCATCATGGCCTTAGACCTGTGCAGTAGACACAGACTGTGTAGGATGGCTGATTCGACATGTCAGATGGACTGGGCCATAGGGTGCCCATATCACTAGCTAGGCCTTCTTTCCTATTGTCTCTGTAGGCGTTTCTGGAAAGGTGAGCATTTCCATTGGCTGACTTAGTGGGGGCATTGTCCCATTCTGGAAGGCCTGGAGGGAACAAAAGTCAGGGCGAGGCTGGCTGGCCGTCTAACTGGACACACAGTCAGCCCAGCACTTGTGGCTCTGAGAACCTCGGTCTCAGTCTGGAATTTGCATCCTGGCTCTCTGATTCTTACACTTTTCAGTCCCACCATGGGCCAACAGACAGGGGATCATGGGACTTCTTGTCATCCATGATGGCTGGGACCAAATCTATCGTAGTACATACGTACATACGTACACCCTATAACGTACCAAAGCTCTTCACAGAAATCTCCCTTTGCTCCACACCCAGCGTAACACTGTAGTTACTCTCAGCCCAGGAAATGCAGCGGGGGCGGGGGGGGGGGGAGATGACCAAGAGCTGCAGGAACACACTCACCGCACACTAGAAAGCAAACAGGAAGTACCAAACGAGCTGAGCCGCTGTAGACACACTGCTGGCACTTATCCCTCTGCTAGGATTTTTCCCCACATGCACGTGCTGGCGATTAAAGGAGGAAGGGTTTGCAGAGGACTTGGTTTCCATAAACACTTGCCTTGATGTGCTGGAGCCTGAGCAAACTGGGGACAGTGCCCTGGAACCCTCTTTAATCTGCCTTGTGATCTCATTTCCACGTGGACTGAGGACCCCACGTTCATGTGACCTTAGAGAGAACTGGGCCTGGAGCCTGAAGATTTCTGTTGCTATCCAAGAAACAGAACAGCCTCCAGGCTATA